>JALLPA010000145.1:0-19728 GCA_036939895.1 Thalassiosira exigua
GTCCCTAAAACAGGGATAACTCAGATCGACAGGTTTTCACGACGTGCGAGCTATCGCGAGTTATCCCTGATTTAGGGACAACTCACGGACTACGGGCGGTGCGTGCGCGGTCGGTGACCTCTAGGTCCCGTCTTGCGGTATGTGGTAGATAAACAATAGGTATTCCAATCGTATTTCTTACTGAGATGCGTTACACGGCATGCTCAGATGGCGGAACTGGGGCCGGCGGCGGGTAGTAGGTGGTACGATCGAGCGTTGACGCCGAAGGCCTCATCTCCTTTGAAGTTGAGAACAGACTGGGGTACGCGCGATCTTGACGCGATTGGTGCGGATTCCAAGAGGTACGAACCGATCGCACCCGATAGAAGGTCAAAACACACGCGGTAAAGCGCCGTTAGTTCTCCTCTGATCTGAGTTCAGATTCATACCTCGCTCGCAGCCATAAATAAATCTCAACAACTCAACAGCTTCGAAAACCCTCCGTTTAGTTGCACCAGCACCTACGTCAGCACGCCCAGCCACCATGACCTGCCCGCCCGCCGACAAACATTTGGCTGCACCAGCACCGACATCCGCGCGCCCAACCGCCTTGATACCACGGAAGCGCCAGGCGGACGGATCGGCCAGCATCGACGACCTCTTCGACCAAATCAAGCGAGGTCTCGAGAGGTGGGAGAGGAGGGAGGGGCGCGAGCCCGGCCGCGAGCGGCACGGATTCCATTCCCAATTCGCGCCCCTTCGCTCCGAGGCCGAAGCCAAACGCGCCAAGACGTCCTCGTCCGGGCCGCAAGCCGAGAGAAACGCGCCCAAGCGAGTCGCGGACGACCGACGTCCCTTCCGCTTCGGCTACCAGCTGCGAGACGCGCTGCTGCGCACGGACTACGTGTCGCCCCTCGAGCGCCCCGCGCCGGCGTCCCCGAAGCCGATGACGTTCCATCCTCCGCGGTTCGAGTTCCGGGCCGCGAGCGAGGAGGACGACGCCGAGAAGTCGAAGAGCTCGTAAGCGCGACGACTTCGCGCATGAAAGGTGCGAGAACGGCGCGAGGCGCCGCACGACGGTGCGGCGAACGAAACGGGTGCGAAACTCCCGCCGCGCGCATGCATTTCCTGCGCTGCTTTGCGAAGCTTCTTGCTCGTCGATCCGGCGATGGGTCCGGTCGGCGAGAAGGATGCGGCCGAAGAACTCGAGATCCCGTTGCGGCTTGCTCCGCGCCGAGGTTCGCGAGCCTGCCAAGGCGGGCGCCAACGGCACAATAGTAGGCTATTGGGTTTTCAGTTCGACGCAAGAGTCGACCAAGCCCTGAGCCCACGAATGCGGACTCTGATCCGATCCCACAAAAGTCTGAATTGTCAAATGACGGTCAAGATCATTGCTCTATGGCCTGTGCCACTATGCCCAGGTCAAAGTCATCCTACCATTCCTTCTTCATCGCACGGTCCATCAACCTCACGGTCATAGATCAGGAAGTACAGTTTCAGTGCAGTAATTAGTAGTGACCCAAATGTATAGCATTTTTTATCTCTGTTTGATGCCAAAAATCTTTTGCTTGCTGATACTGTGCCTGCCAGTACATGTCGCATTTGCAGGAGAGGGTATTGCCCATTATGAACAATGACAATATAACAGAGAGCAGGGCCAAATACCCGGAACCGATGTCTTCTCTTGGCATCAATTGCCTTAAATCTAAGATATTTACAATGATCTCAAGATACATAAAACTATGAAATACTTGGAAACGAGCCTTACATGATGTATTGCTGCGGAGAAAACTAAAGAGGGCTGATCTGTGTATACTATCATGGGTTACTTATTTCTCTAGCTGCTAAACCAGAGCCACAAGAAGAAGGTTTGAAATCACAGGTTGTAGAATGGACTTGATATCATTCGGCCACTGGAATTGATTTCGGCGCCAAACAGCTGACTACACCAGGCCCACTGACAACACGAACACATATATTTTCTCCACCGAAAACTCGAGATTATATGTGATGAAGATCAAACTATTTAGGACAAGTTTACCTGTGCTACCTTATGCGAGACGATCAATTGATTTCATTTAAACTTCGAAATACTTCCGGACGCATTCTTAACCTTTTGCTACCAAGACAGCGTTGTTGAACAGAGCAAAGTTGCATCAATACGGATGTGCTAACAAATTATGGGACTGCTATGACTGGGGCAATTGTTGGGACCATGGTTCGGAGGAGCGAGGTTTGTGCAACTCCGACTGCCGTTGCGTGAGCAAGGGCCTTGTGAGCAGCTACCAGCACTGTATCCAAACTAACCCTAGGGGAAGGGCTATGTATAGCATGGACAGCCCTGGCTGCTCGGGTCACACGTGTGTGTGTGTTAATTGAGGCTCCGGGGGGAGAAAGGCTGTTTACCCATACTATGAGCATTCCAGCTCGGGCACGTACCCCCCCTCCCTAGCCTTTTGTTTACTAGTTATAAAAATAAACTAAATTGACACACAGTATGAACCACTTCATTGCTTCCCGCCGTGCGCCCCCCCCTTAAGTCAGGGATCAACTGAGGAGGTGGAACCTTCAGTCGAGGATGGGCAAGCATCCAGTACCTCATCCAGGTCGACCTCCTGCTCTCACCACCAGCTGTAGCGATGAGGTGTTCCCTGCCTCCGTTCTCCTTCCCTGCTGGCTGCGAGGATCGGACGATCCTCCACCCAAGCCGCGATCGACTGCCGCCGCCGGCAGATGTACTCTTCGATCGGCTCTAGCCCGACCTCCTCAAGCACATCCGCCGACTTCGGGTGGATCCAGACCTGGTCGGAGCCCCGGCGTGGCTTGTGGCGCCTGACCATCTGGTACGCTGCCCTCAAGTGAAACCCCTCTAACCGCGTCAGTACGGCTGGGGACAGGTCCACGTTTCCGACCCAAACAGGAGCACCCCCTGTATCACCGCCACATAGAACGGCCTTTCCGAGTCGTGCCCAGATCCCCCGAGCCTTCCTCATCTGTTCCCGCACAGCCTGGGAGTAATCGTCGGACAAGTCCAACAACCTTCCCAGGTATTTAAACACCTCCACCCGTTCCAAAACCACTAAGTATTTCCAACCAGGACACACACTCTAGAACTCTGAGGTGTGTGCCTGATCGGCTAGAGGGTTTACCCTACAAGGCATTAACGTGGCTGGATCACCCAGGAAGCTTGTAGCTTGCCTCAACTCCCGTGAAACCTTAAGCAGGGGTCCATCGACGCGCGCGCTCGCGCGTGCACGTGGGAATTCCCCTACCGACGGCCGCTCTCATCAGTCAGGCCACGTCGCGATCACGGGTACGAACCCGTCCGCTTGACGCGCCACCGCCCAGGCGTACGCCCTTCCGGTAATTTGAGCCGTCTCGCCGTGATTGAGTCACGACTAACCCACCAGGTGTTCGGTCTTCACCTTTGTGTTTGGTGCCGGGTGTCCTGTCCCGAGTCAAATGAGTCGGGTCGGATGGTTCTCAGGCGGTATCCCGGAGAAGCGACAGCGTGACAGATGACGTCACGCTCGCCGAGATCTTGCCCAGGCCCTTCAGGGAACACTCAAGATCTCTTCTGTCGGTCGGGCGATTCCAGACGGCAAGGCCTCGGAGGGGGGATCGAACGTGTGGACGCGAAGCTTCCGCAAGGGTGTGCTTCCGGACGTTCATCGAACGTCTACGTTGGATACGGTACCCCCAGGTGTGGCCACCCGACCTTATGTACGGAGTCCGGCACGCGCGCGCGTGGGGTCTCTCGGTACTATTGCCCGGTCAGTAAGATTAAAACGGTAAGCGTACGGGAATCGAACGCGCGCGCTAAAAACGAACGCGCTCGCGCGCAACCGCTAAACCACTGGGGCTTACTGGAGGGGGGGATTGATGATGAGGTAATACGGTGGTGTTATTTTTCATTCAAAGTAAACCACAAGAGCAAAAGTGTTTGACTTACGCTAGCAGCTTTGGCATGGCATACTGTCGGACAGAGGTGGCAGCAGAGGAGTTTGTCTCCTGACGAGGGAGGCAGATGCGAGGTCAAGGAGGTGTACATTAGGCACCCGCCCTTGAGGAGGAGGGCCAAATGCTTCATGGGATTGTACATTCGTGATCATTTGTCAGATTTTATATATCATTGTCGTCTTGGCGTTGTGATTGAAGGATTGAGACGGGCGCCTTGCTGGCTGTTTGATTGTTAGCTGCTGATTGGTCCCCCGGGTCCCGTGTTGTGGTGACTGGCACGTGACTCTCACCATAATTGCTGATGGTTATGACGCAATTGCATGTCATTTGGTAGAAACTTCAACAATGATACAGCACAAGCTTTGTGAAGCGTAATTTTGTCATACAAAATTTCTAACCAAGGAGAAGCATAAGGTACACCGAGGCAGTTGAAAGGTACATGCTCCTAATCACAAAATAAGGGCGCATATTGTTGTTTGGTACTTATAAGGGATACGGTGATAAGTAATCTGCAACAATGTACAACACTGGTGTCAAAAAGGGAGTGACATTTGGAATTGCAGTCACCACAATAGAGCCGGAAATGGGATAGGGGAAAAGGACCACATTAACATTAGAAACAGTGTTGATTTTTTGTTGTAATTGGCATGAGTTCTTATGTGTATTAATGGGCAAGGTCGACGTGCGTTGTGGCCGGTTCACTGCTGGCATGTCCGTCGCTCTGCTGCCGTGCCACCTGCCGCCCTTCGAAGGGAATCACTGCCTCTGGGCACGTCGTATGGGTGCCCCACCCGTTGCCGTCGCCTGAAAAATCTACCGCTGAACAAGGACACCGCTAATTTTGGCCAGGGAGAGGGTGCCTTATCGGCCATGGTCGAGGAGAAGGAGTTATGATGTCGTTATGATGAAACGACTATTTTGTTCTAATTAGTAATTTTACCGATAATAATTAGAATAATGTATGAAATATTTTGACAAATGGTATGAATTACTCGCCTGTTATCAGTTTCAGTGACAACGACAAAAAAGTCAACCGTTGGCTGGTGTAGGATGTTTGTAGGAGGGAGGACAGGAGGGGAGGTTCACATGTCAGTTCATGACAAGATAATTCCATCCATTGACAGTGGTCGAGACTCGGTCGAGAGGCGGGGACATACCACGGATATGGAGAAAGTGCTAAGTGTAAAAAGCTGTTACTGCCACCGCTTCTTTTCGAGGTGGTGTAAATATTGGCCCCACTCTAGATTTCTTGACTGGTCTTCCAAGATACGAAGAGATGAATCATTAAGGTGGCGATGTGACAGGACTGCAAGGAATGAAAAGTTCAAGAATATATGTAAATTATACTGTCATTAATATCGAGTGGTGTTAAGACACGGTTTGAGACAGGATGGTATGAAGGGGGGACACAAGCATAACTGGCACCATATAAAAGTTAATTGGTATATTACGATATGAGAAGAAATCAAGTGATATCCAGATACAGTAGAGTAGTGTCTGAGTGCTACGTCACGGGATTGGGATCCTTACTGGGATCCTTGCTGGGATCCTTACTGGGACTAAAACAAGACAATATCAAAGGCTTTGGATAACTCTTTTTCGATCAATTATTAGGTTCCCATGAGTTTTCAAACTTAAAAAAATGTCGGCCGATCTAGTTAAGATTGCCCACACCGCGAAGCGGAATAATCTGGTGGCCATCTCAATCTAGCAGCGCCTGTGGGCAGGGACCCACGGCGCACCAAAAATCGGGAAAATCTACTGGGAAAGTCGGCCTTCAATGTGACCACCCTCGGGGAAGCAGTATACAGGGAACTGGACATTGGGGTTTCAATTTTCGGCCGTTTAAAATTAAATTTGAAAATCAAAATTTCAAATTCTTCATGTGACGCTCGACGCGATCGAATTCTTTTTGACGACCCCAATAGGAATTACTGTCCCACAAAGGCGAAAATGAAAACCTTCTTCGTTTTGATTTTTAAAATTCGAAACTCAAACTGTGCCAACCGACGACGACCGACTTGCGAAGAAGCCACGAAGAACATCAGTCGTCCGTCCAACACCAACGCCGTCGCCCGTTGCCATCGCAGGCCGTCGCCTCCTCGATCGCATCGTCATCGTGATCGCCGTCACAGTCCGCGTCCGTCGCTCTTCCTCTGGTGGCTGTCGCCTCCTTCCTTTGTGGCCGTCACCCCCTTCCTCGTCGCCGTGTGTCGTTCTTCGCGCCTTGCCTTCCATGTCGCAATGCGTCGTTCTTCGCCGTCGCGCTCTTCGCTGTCGCACTTTGCCGTCGCGGAAAGGGCCCCTCGGTCGAGCGAGGGCGAGGACGTCCGACGCGGCGGTGCAGCTCGGGACGGCGGACGCGTGTTGAGGAGATGGATGGCTCTCCTCTGTCTCGGTGGTCTTGTCCGACCGCTCGATTTGGTCTTCAATTCCTTCTCGACCTTGGCCTTTCGCTCCCCCTCGGCCCTTCGGCCCTCTTTACCATGTCCAACAAATGGGCCTCGGTCTCGTTCGCCCCTGGCGACGCTCGACGAAGAGCCCGGCCACGTTCGGCGCCACGAAGGTTCCCCCGATCCAGGTCGTCGCGCCTCCGCCTCTATCATTCTTTCCGCCGTCGCCCTCGTCGCCGTCCGGGAGGGGCAGGGCTCCCGCGGTCATACGCGCGGCCACCTCCCTTGCCTATCGGGGATCCGACAAGTTCAACAGCGGTCGCCGATGCCGCCAATGACCATGACGCTGGACAAGGAGGAGGAAGAGGAGGAAATGGAAGAGGAAGGGGGGCACACAATTATCAGCGGGTCGCCCCCGTCGTCATCGGAGAGGAACAGCAGTGGGGGGGGGGGAGACGAACTCTCGCCTCCGCCGCCTCGGCCTCAACGGTTGTCGGACGTGACCCTCTGTGACGCCAGCATTCCCCGTGTGGAGACTTCTTGAATGTAGTTCGAGGGCTACCTTCTCGGCGTCGGTCGCATTGGAGTTGTGCCAGGGTAGCGACAGAAGGAGATTTTACCTGTCAAAGCAACAACCAACTGGGTTGAAGCGAGTGGGTTGCAGCGACGGGAGAGAGAGAGGACGGAGATAATGGATCCCTTTTCCTGTCGTTGGTTGGACACCTGGACCCCCACGCGGTGGCGTGGGGGTCGCAGTTTTTTTGCCCCCGCGAGACGCCTTTGCCGTTAGGTTAAGTATCTCTCCTCTAAGGTAGGTTCGAGGTGCCTCGAAAATAACCTTGACAATGCATTACCTTTTTCATTGCTTTCCTAGTAAAAGTAGGTACAATGCTAGCATTTTGTGAGACATTTAAGTCACATTTACATTACGCACATGCTGCGTACAAAAAAGGAATTTTGGTCTCATTGAGACGTAGTCTAAGTCCCTCACTTTTGAGGCTAATTACCTCTGCTTTCCTCAAGAAGTTGGGACTAAATTATCATAAAAACAATGTGGGTAATCACTGGCTAAGGGTAGTACAGTATTGCTTGCATTTGGTGTCACTACCCTACTGTCTGTTTGCTATGAGATAGCCACCTGCTCAGTCAATTTTGGTCCGATTTTGACGTTCGGCGGTGATTCTGAAAGCTGAGATCAAGACGAGTTCAACGGTGCAGTGCAATCACTCCGAAATTCAGTTGCGGCGGCGAAATCGACGTCGGAAGGTCCGGCGAATATGTGCTATTAAAATTGATTACAAAACCCTAATTTCTAGTTTATCGCTAGATATGAGTTTTTCATAACAAATTTATGTGAAAATATCGCCAAAATAGTTTTTCGATGGTTGAGGGTCAATGTACCCAAACTATAATTATACTTTTAATTCTCTTCCAGAATCCACCTCCCTTACTTATGGGAGACCTCATGACTCAACCCCAACATGTACCCCGCTCCTGAAACGTTACCCATCACTAGAGACAACTAACAGGGCTCTTGATGTCAAAAGGAACGAGTAAAAAATTCCCGATAGAAGCGGAGCTTTAAGTTCCCCCATTTTAGGGGTGAACATTTCATAGCAAACAGACAGTAGGTACGGACCATGGTCCTGGCAACTCCTGTTGCTGTTGTTGCCCAACAGGTTTCCGCCAAAGGGTTAGACCAGCACAATGGGACAAGAGGCCTCCGTCCCCAGAAACAGCAACGCGAGTGACGAACTCCAGGCGAACCACCAGGCGCCTCCCCAGGGTGGGCGCGATGCTGGTGGCCTCGAACACACCAATGCCGCCGTCGCGGCGGTCGTCAGCCCCAGCGTCGCTAGGGGCGGTGTGGGCCTCGCCGGTGGAGGCGTTGGGGGCCTCCACTACGGCATGCATCACCAGCCTCAGTCCCAGCAGCAGCAGCAGCATGATATTTCTTCGCAGGCAACGGCTGGGACGTCAATTACCGCCCCGCCTGCCCATCCCCATATTATGCCACACCACCACGCTTCGGCGCAACAGCCGCAAGGTGTCGCGCCGACCTCTGCCTCGCTGATGAGCCGCGCTGGTCTGACCTCCATGATTCAGCGGATGGGGGGAAGCAGTCGGGGTCTGCAGGCTACTGCGGGAGGGAGGCTCAACGGGAAAAACCCAGCAGCCAGCCCGATTAATCAACTCCATCAACAGCAGCCACATTCCCCGCGGGTAGGGGGTGATGATGATAATTCATCCCCTCAAAATATCGGAAATAACGGCGTTCATACCCCCACCCGTCAATACAGGACAAATTTCAATGATTTGTCGCCTGAATCCAAGGCTCGGCAGCAGGCGATGATGATGAAAAAACAGCAGCAGCTGGAGCAGCAGCAACAACAGCAGATGGAGCAGCAGCAACAGATAGAGCAGCAACAGCATGTTCAGCATCATGAACATCGCCCCCCCCCCTCCACACAGCAATCTTCATTATCATACCACACTGCGAACAGCAGCACAGTGTCATCTAGCTCATTCGCAAACACTATATTCAGCAGCGAGATCCAACATCCGCCCTCCACTGCTTCCAGTGCCATCACGACCAACGTTTCAAAAACTAACGTGAAAAGCCCCGGAATATCACCGGTGGCCCAAGGGCTGTCGAATCTCTCTCTATCAGGCCAACAACAATATCATCCGCAGCACCATCAGCATCACCAATGTCAGCGACAGCAGCAGCCACAGCCCCTTAGCCCCCCCAGCCCACGACAGCAGCTTCTGAAAAAGATGCAAAATAACGACGAAGAAGACTGGCAAAAAGCGTGGGAGGAGGACGGGGAGTCTTCCGATGAGGACGAGGATGAGGGGGGAGTTAAGCAGTCGCTGCCAACCATGCCTTTGCTGACGAAGCCGTCTGCAGCTGTCGGAAAGGGCCAAGCGCCAGCCATCGCGCCGCTGCCCCTCCCTCACCGCCTTGATGTGGACACAGGGCATTCCTCCGCATCATTGCAAGTGATAGCCCCAAAAACTCCGACCGCTGCAATGCAGCAATTGTTTGCGCCCACAAATCACCATCACCAACAGCAGCAGCAGCAGCATCCTCCAAAACAGCACTTCATCGGCAATCAGAAGGCCATCGCAACAGCGCCCCCCTCAATCAAGACCCCCATCGTCCAATACCCCTCGCCAAACCCGTCGCATCTCTACAACAACCTGGCACCTTTGGACTACCGGCAAGGGGATATGAACAGGGAAGAGGATGATGTCCGGTTGGTGCGTCAAGCAAACAAAGCACTCCAGGGAGAAGCTGGACAGAAGCACTGGGATTCGCATTTCAGGCTAGATGGAGAGGAGGAGGCTGTAGATGATGATGAGCGACCATGTGTCGACATGTTCCAGCCGGCGTTGCGAGTGTTAGGGCGAGGGTCGTTTGGGAGGGTGAGTAGACTACATCTATTGCAACTATTCCCAATTTTCTAAACTGAACCTTTTTATATCCCTGCGCCACTTAGGTGGTCCTTGTTCAAAAACGCTCTGGGCCGGGAATTGGAAGCCTTTATGCTATGAAAATCCTGCGCAAATCTCATCTCGTCCGCAGGAGGCAGATCGAGCGGACCAAGACAGAACGCAAAGTCCTTTCGGTACTGGACCATCCATTCATAATGAAAATGTACTATGCATTTCAAACCTCTGACAAATTGTACCTCGTTTTGGATTACTGCCCTGGTGGAGAGTTATTCTTCCACTTGAGCCGGTACCGACGGTTTCAAGAGCCAGTGTCGAGATTCTATGCTGCTGAACTGCTGCTGGCTATTGGTCACCTGCATAAGAATGGCATCATATATCGCGACCTCAAGCCGGAGAACGTTTTGCTCGATGCCTACGGACATGTCAAGCTGGGAGATTTTGGGTTAGCCAAGGATGGAATACGACATCCTACACAGGGAGCAAAGAGCACATGTGGCACACCGGAGTACATGGCCCCAGAGGTGCTGAATCAGTCAGGGCATGGGTTTTGTGTTGATTACTGGGGATTGGGCATGATTTTGTACGAGATGATGACTGGCCTCCCCCCTTGGTACACCACAGACCGATCCAAATTGTTCCGGCGGTTGCGGAGCGCCCCATTAGTATTTCCGAATGAGGTGCACTTTAGCCCACACTGTCGGGCTTGCATTGCAGGCCTGTTGGAACGAGAGCCTCGACTGCGTCTGGGGGTGATGGGATTGCGCAGTGCTATGCGCCACGAGTTCTTCTACCGAAGGATAAACTTCGAGGCGCTGCGAGCGAGGCGAATCGCCGCGCCCATACGTCCTTGTGAAGGCTGGAGGCAGTTACAGAGCCGGGGCAACAGCGGTGTTAGTGATAGCAGCGCCGGGAGCTTCTCTGGCCATAGTGGTGGCTGGCACAGCGCGGGGCCTTCATCACTGGACAGTGCGACTTTGGGAGGGATAACTGCTGAGGCGCTTGATGTGGCAACGGCCAATTTCGATGACTCTTTCCGGCGCATGCCCCTTGAAACCGAGGATTATGAGAGGCAGCAGCAGGCCGCAGGACATGCACCCATTAGTGAAAAGGAATTGAATGCTGGAACATTTAGGGGATTCACATTTGACGGGGATTTGCCAACGAGTAACGAACAATTGCACCAACCACCAGCAAGGAAGCCACCATCCGGTCACCATGACAGGCAAACCCATGGGAAAGGCTGATGCGGACTTAGCTTATCCGCAACGAAATTGAGCTAAATATTCTTCCTCATCCTCTCAACTTGATCCGGTATTTTCGCGCCTTTGACTTGACACAGTCACTAAACGCCCTGCTGCCTCCACCAGTCGTCAAATAAGCTCACTAAGCTCCCTATTTATTGACCGAGCGGGTGGCATTCTCATAGCAAACAGACAGTAGCAGGACAGGGATGGCACTGCTACCGCGCAGCGGTAGACCTAAAGGAATAATGTGGCTCGCGGAAAAATCGAGAAATCCACCTACTTACACAAACATACCAAATTTGACAAACTTCCCCCCAATCACTTTTGGGGCACCTAAAGCGCTCGGAGCACCTCTCAGGCCCCAGATTAACAAGGGATGCACCATGGTAAAATGGCTCCCATAGTCCCTCGTCTCCAGCGTTGTCTCTGCCGGGCCGCAGCCGATGCCCATCTATTGGGACCCCGTCGGACACGTTTCGAAGGGGGGGCGCCGGTCGCGGTGGCGCGCGGGCGTGCGCCGCAGTCTCAGAACCCCTATCACTGTGCACGTGTATTGCACGCCAAACATGTGAGATTGAGATGACCAGGCTCTTCGTCTTTGACCATGAACGAGGTCGTCCCCTCCCCCCCTCGAACATCCACAGCGGTGGGATGCATCCCAGTGTATGCGCAGGCCGTGAGGTGATAGTTGCCTTCGTCGGCCGCCGCGCCACCATGCAGTCGCAGATCATCTCAACGAAAATGCACGAAGCAGTACTTCTGCCTCCACGCAGCCCAACGCCGTCTTGCCTCACTGCCCCGGCCCCGTCGGCGGCGCGTGCCTCCGAGGGCGGAAGCGGAAACGACGGGGACTGCCTCGACGCCCCCGCCTTCCTCCGACAAGTCGCGTGAGCCTCCGAGGACGAGACCCTCCTCCCCTTGCTCCGTGGGATCGTCGACAACGTCGTTCCATGGGAAGAGATCGACGCGTCGTCGACCGCGTGGCCCGAAGTGGGAAGCTGTTCGAGGGACACTTCTACGACGTAAAAGCGGGCGAGACGACCGCGACCTTTCGCGATTTGAAAATCGAGAACGTCGACCGGGTGTACGACCTTCAATCGCTCGAGCCGAAGAAGGGGGGACCTTACGAGCTGGACAACGCGCTGACGTACGGGAAGTGTCCCGCGGATCCCCGCGGCGTCGGGGGAAGTTGCGACGCGCCCACGTCGCTTTCGTTCGGCGTGAACCTCGCGCACGCCGAACGCGGACCGATCGGGACCGTCGCCGTCCGCGTCGCCCTGAAGAACCTGACTCTGACGGCCGGGGCCGAGGTCAAGTACGACCTGAACTACCTCCCCCTGTTGGCTGCGAGCGACCTCCTGTCGCATCCGCAGTGCCTCTCGGTCCCGCTCACGACGTGGGACTTCCGCGGCCTCAACGCCACGGTGGGATCGTTTGAGGTGACGATGGACGTGACGTTGAACGGCGACGACGGGACGGCCGCCCAGACCTTCCGATACGAGACGAAGGACGCGACCGCGCTGGCCGGGTCGGCGTCCGCGTTGATGTCCGAGGGAGCGACGCCGCTGCGGGAAATGCTGGTCGACGGGTCCGTCGCTCAGGCGGAGCTGGCGTCGAGCGTGTGCGAGACCCCCCCGAATCCGCGGAGGACGAATAAAAAGAAGCGACCGACCGGATCGGCGGGGCTGTGGACGTTCTTGATCGTGCTGGTCTTCGTGGGAGGGAACTTGTGGCTGTTCTTGCGCGGGTTCGGCGACGCCGACGTGGAGTCCGAGAAGCCGGCGGCGGCGGCAGTGGAGGAGGAGGACGGCGAAGCGCGGCCGAGAGAAGAAGAGAGAGAAGGGCCGGGGCACAGGTGAGTCCGAGAACGCAAGTCGGCCCTCTTGTGGCCCCCCTTTTTTCCGACCTCGACCCTATGTTGATCTCCGATCTCAACAACCTCTCTCTCAGCCTCACGGAGCCCCTGCTGAACGACGGCGACGGCCGAGACGAGATGGACGAGAAGCTCGAGGTCGATTCGCCCCCGTCGCGCAAGTTCCCCCTCGCCAGCTCGTCCTCCCTCATGTACCACCCCTCGATCCACCCGGCGGTGCCACACCGCCACACCGCTACGCCGCCGTCGTACAGCGGGCGACACCTCGTCGATCTATGACAGGTGTATCTTTGCCAATATCACCTCGGCAACGTATGCCAGGCATGTATGTTCATGATGTTGTCCTCAGCGCTACTACGATCGGCACCACAGAAATGCATGAGTTTCCATTCAACGCTTGAGCTGCTGCGTATTATCATATCGATGGAGGGAAAAAGGGTGGATTTTTGTTTCCGTCCGAGGGAGAAAAAATATTGTAGCGATAATTATGTACTTAATCCAGCGTAGATGCCTACGCTACTAACAAAATAATCATTTTGCGTGTTAATTTTAGGTTGGCCAAATCCGCGAGCCACATTAATCCTTTAGGTCTACCGCTTCGCGGTAGCAATGCCATCCCTGTCATGCTACGGCGCAGGTGGGAGTCCTATAGTATTGGGTGAACGCACACCACATGTACGTTTGTTTCAACCCACAAAAGTAGAGGGTCCACACGGGCCTGAAATCTCGAGTCCAAAAAATATTTGCCTGAAAATTGCTTATATTATCGCTAAACCCAAATCTCGCATTTCACTCCGCAAAACTCAATGAAAACTGTGCCGGCGCAGACAGACCAAGCCGTCCATCAATGCCCCCCTCCCCCAATCTGTGTACATTGCCCCCCCTTGTTTCGATAAGACCTCAGCCGCTATCGATTCCCACGGCAAACCTCCATGCCAGCGTGTTTTAATCACCCTTGGGTACACGTCGATGCGGGCAATTTTGGATTGGGGGGGGGGGGGAGGGGGTGCCGTTGGAGCAAGGTAAAAAAACTATTATTTTCCGTGGTTATGAGGCCATGAAATCCGCTCCACCCCCTACGCCCGATAATCACCGCATACACCAATGCCCGAGACATCCAGCGGCTCCAGGGTAAGATCCACAACTAACGCGTCGTCCCCGGTCGCCAAAATTGTAGTCTCAAGCGGGCGTCGTGGGCGCTTTCGAGGCGGATGCAGGGATGAGTAATCTTGTCATGACATCATCCATTCTCCCATCAATCTCACATTTCATCGTCGTCCGGTCCTCTTTGCGCCCCCTCATGCCCGTCAGCGACCGATGGGCCTTTGTAGGATGGATGGATAGGCGTTGGTCGGCGATTGGGGTTGGGAGAGGGGGGGGTGGTTGTCGGGGCGAATAGGGTAAATTGTATTTTTTTACGAATCATCGTCCGCATCACATCGACGCCGATCTCATCAATCGACGCTGTTTCTTTTGTTCTACCGTCCCAACCAGTGATGCAACACTTGGCAGATGGCCTCAAAACTGGATGGTCTCTCACACGGAGCTGAAGATGGGGGAGGGAGGCCTAGGGAGGTTCGAAGGTTAGCTCATTTTTTTACACTTTGCAAAAACAGAACTCATCAGTTGCAAACTACGTAACAAGGCAGGAAAGCCGCCGTCGCAATATTCCCTGAACAAAGTGCTGAAAAATTCGGAATCAAGGCCAAGGAGTGACCTCATTACTTTCATCCCCATGGACCCAAAAGATCTGACGCGCAAGCAGCGCGTCGAGGCGATCAGCTCTCTCCCTTTCCTCACCCAGAGGGACGGCGAGCTCAAGAGCCAGATGTGCACCGACGGGAGCAAGCAGCGCACGTTCAAGGTCTACGACAAGAACGACGCGGCCTTCTTGCCCACGGCAACCACTGAGAGCATCATGATCACAGAGAGGTTTTTTTCCTAACTGGGCTTTTGGGGGACATTCGCCTACGTCGTAGGAATTAGTACAAATATCCGCTCTCGATTCATCTCGCGCTTGTNGCGAGGAGGTTGCCGCCCGTGAAGCGGGAGAGGTTGCTGTACTTGCTCGACAGGTGAGTTGGGAATCGTTTTGGCTGGTGCCTTTGCGACGAGCCTGTGCGCATAACCTAACTGACCCACCCTCCCATGAAACGCAGTTTGGGAAAGTTCTCCCTGATCGACGCATACGTTCTCGTCCTCATGATGGTGAGAGTATCTTGGTCGATTGTTGAAATCCTGTTTGCTTGGTTACGTCTGGTCTATGGTTGATTTGAATCATACTGGTGCGATTGAATCGCCAAAACAAATTGATTCCCTCTTAGCGAGACCCCGAAATGCGACGATTTCAGCCTCAATCGGATTGTTTCCGGGCAACCAATTGAAAAAAATGAGGGCCCCTTTCCTCCCGACAGCCCAGATGATAGCAACTCAAAAGCACCGGCTCTTGCTCTTTCCCTTCCCCCAAAGGTGGCGTTCCGCTACAATCTCGACATCGAGGGGGTCGGCAGCCTCGATGTCTACGTCACCCCCGAGTACGGATTCTACGGCTTCCTCCTCGCCACGATCCTATCTCTCGTCGGCGGCCACGTCATGCTGTTCCTCCACCGACGCACGACGATGCCGCAAATCCCGGTGTACTCCGGCCGGTACGAGTCCCTCGCGCGGCACATCTACGACGACAAGCACGGCCGGGGACTGGTGAAGCTGACGAGGAAGTTCCGTCGAACGATATTCTTGTTGCTACTCCTGACCCTCGTCCTCATCTGCGTGGGAGTGGGCCTCAAAAGCTTCCATTTTCGATTCGACGGCGTGGCCGGGACGGCCCTGGGGGACGACAAGGTCCGGTCTTTCTCGCTCGCGACGATCGGGGGGCACATCCCGAGCTGCGTCTGTCCGGATTCGTCGAGCTTCGGGATACGTTGGATCCAGCTGTGTTATTTCTTCTTCGCCCTGGTCATGCCCTTGGCGTGCCTCCTGTCGCTCTTCGTCCTCTTCCTCGTCCCGATGAGGCTGAAGCAACAGCAGAAGGTGTTCATGGTGGCCGAAGTTACCAATGCGTGGGGAGGTGAGCTGGAAAGGGTAGATTGTCTCGTATCTCGTTTTCCACCAATTGCCCCATCATCGTTTTCAGCAATCGAGGTTTTTGTTATTGCTATCATGTGAGTGTTGCCGCCTCGATAGCGTTCCACTTGCATTTGATAAATTTTTCACCCTGATGCCCACCCCCTTTTCCCCCTCCATATCACGTTCAGTGCTTCTCTGGTTGAAATATCCCCATTCTCGGAATCTATGGTTGGGGAGCACTGCAGCTTGTTGAACCAAATCCTTTCGGGCTGGTCGGGCGGAGAAGGGGACAATTTGCACTACTGCTTCGACGTGAAATCGAGCATCGACGGCAGCTCCGCGGTCCTCATCATCGGCGTGGCCCTGAACTCCTTGCTGGTGTCGACCTTGCACAGATTCGCCCACCACGCCATATGGGAGCGAATAGAGCGGGAGGATCGACCCGATGCGACGGAGGAGGAGAATAAGACCGTACGAGAATGCGTCCTGGCCCATAAGTTCGTGTCTCGGCTGCGCAAGAGGCCGCGGCTGGGGGCCTTCGTGTTTGAAGAAGTCAGCTTTGGACCGCACAGCGAATACGAGATGGATTTCGAGAACGTGGCGGAAAACGAGGAGCCTCACACGTCCAATAATTTCTGGACCGAATGGACCAAGATTGTTTCGGTCATTTGATTGTGAGGATGGTGATAAACTCGGAGCGTCTAATTTATTGTGTACTAATATTATTCGAATTCGTACCCTTGCCACTGCTGCAATGTTGTCACGTGGAATTTTGGGGGGGGGGGCGAAAAACGAACGTTTGCTCATATCAGGTGAATGGACAGAGGTAGTCATACAAGTTTGAGTTACTTATTACATTCCAAATATCTCACCCTTCACTCGCAAGTGACTTGGCGGAGTCAGACCCTTTGCCCCCCGCCCACGCTAGGAATTTCTAGGTATTTTTCCTTTCAGGCGTAGGCTTGGTAGCAATTATGCCCCCCATGGTCATTTTTGGATAAATATTTGCCTAAATTGGGACGTTTTGGAGTCATTTTGGGTCATTTTCAGTACTTTTATCGCACCATATGTGGTGCTCAGAAACGTTGTCAGATGCAAATAAGAAGGGCGCATATGATCCAAGATTCAATTCGTGCTATCCAAGACCTTCCCCGAGACGAATTTGACGATTCCAACGAAAATGGCGAACTGAAATTATTCTCAATGGAGAAGGCGCACACCTCCCAGCCGATTATTTTACAAGTGCCAGGTAACAGCAGGGATGCCACGGCAGACATCACTGGTTTGAACGTCAGTCAAGACCTCACCGCAGCATTCGACAAGTTCAAAGCCAAGTCACCGGCAGATACATACCTCTCAAACAGAACGGCACTTCCCCCCTATTTTGTCGGCAGCAACGAAAATATCGACAGCAAAGGGCCATTGCCCACACCCAGTAATGTGCCTCATGAAGACTCAGAGGTTTTGTTGGGGTCGTTCAAGTCGGACGAAACACCTGCATCACTTCAATCCACAGAGGGGGATTGGTTAGACTCTGTCGACACGTCATCGGTTTCCAACGATTGTCTACCAGTCACCGAGGATTTACTTCACAACAAGGACACCCCTAATTTGATGAATTGTTAGCCCGACACAGTAGAGAGTCAAGATATCTCAGAGAGGTCAGCAATGACCTCAAAAACAGCTAGGAAGAAAGGCGACGACGCTGAAGAAATCAACGCTTTGATGTTGGAAGCTGCTACAGAGAGCATCGACAGACCAAGCGCAGGTAAGCATGACAATAGCAAAAGGACACTAACGCTCATGATGTGCTTACATTTCTATGTTAAGAAGTAACAATGAGGGAAAGTGTTTCAAAGGGTAATAACGGAACATAAAAATACCTTAGCAAACTCAAGTATTGTGTCTCGCTGCTTCTATTCATCAATTACAGATAAAGCACTGGTGTAGATTGCAGTATCTCACCAGAAAAACTGCAGGGGACATCTATGTTCTATGTTAAATTAACTCATTCATTGGTAGGTAAAACATTACATCTACATATTACTATGGCTGTCTCCTTTGGTCGTCACCTTGACTGTTGCGTTCAGCGGCATCGACTCTTCCCTCCTCTGTATCCGAGCGCCAGTTGCTCCCAATTGTTCGTATAAAGTATTTTTCATTGCCCACAAGTGACCTGTAGGAGAGTAGCTGGACTGAAGATGGGCCCACCACCCCGTTCCGTACTTCTCCTTCATCGGGGACAACGTGCAATAGAATTATTAAATACCAAAGCGTAAATCGTGGGTTCGAGTCCCATGCTGTGGTGAAGTGCCGGACCCAGGTTTGATTCCCGACCAGTACGATGTAGCGTTGAGTCGAAATTTGCTGATTAGCTAACTCCCCTAAGTCCTTGACTAAGTCCCGTTCGCGGGCAGCTTGAGGCCGGTTGAGCACTGGCGCATGCGTAGGTTCGCAACTCTAATGTAACCACCATTGGGCGGCTCGTAAATTCGTGTGACCACGACTTCACGTTTCCATTTTGTTAAATATTGCCGATTGCGCTAAGTTGCAACTTAGCGCAATCGGCAATATTTAGCACTTTCCCAGCAGGGCCTCCGCAAGCCTCACCTCCCCGGCCGCCCCTGCCTCGGCCGCCTCCCCCTAGAGTTAGCACAACTGTCACCTCCATCCAACTGTTTGCGTGCCAGTGCCGTCCTACCTTGTTGACCATGACCACGACCACGGCCACGACCACGGCGCCCTTCCTGGCAAGCTCCCCCCGAACGCCACCTCCTTGGCTGCCGGCGGCATTATGACCTTCCGCCATTGCCTCCACCAGACAACTCCTCAGCGGGTGACGGAGCCAGCCAAAAGTAAACTCATTTTTATCGTCCGCGTATTTTTCCCTCAAGCTCATTCATATTTTTATCTTTTTCACTCACGGTACAAGGGGTACCAAAGCGGGGGTGCCGGGTTTGGCGCGCGGCGGTCCTCAGTCAGAGGGGTTGCTATGGAGAGTCAGAGGGGTCGCTAGGGGGAGGGAAACAGCCACGGAGGCGGTTGGGGCGATCTCCGCGGCCCGCCCTGAGGCCAAATCTTCGACGGCCGTGGGCTGAGAGCAGGACGACAATCTCTACGACCCCATCCTGAGGCCACAGCTTTGGCAGCTGTGGGTTGAGAGCAGTACAAGGAGCCTTCAAGGGGGGATGTGGCGGCCAAGGTCCTCTCTCAGATGGTGCGGGAGGTAAGTCATTTTTCATATCTCACAATATTTGATGACCTCTCACTGTTCATGTCCTTTTCACGTCTGACACAGAGGAGATCGAGGGAGAAGAAGACGAAGAGTGCAATAAAGGGCAGGACCAGCACTGCGAGGCTAACTTGATACAGAAAGATGTGGTAAGTTTTTGTTTTATTTTAGTTTCAGTAATCGATACGCCTTCTAAACCCTTTGCTTTGATATATATTTGGAATAGGTGGAGGCGAATGTGGTCGGTCAAGAGGATGGAGTGGAAGAGAGGAGGAGGAGGTGGCTGCGATCAATCAAGAGGGGGATGGGAAGGCGCGGTGGCGGCGGCGGAGGAGGATGAGGCGGGAGGAAGGGGAACAAGGGACGCTGCTGACAAGTTGGATGGGCAGGTGGATGGTGCTGAGTGTAGGGCGACTCTTCGTTTGCTGGAGACATAGAGAGAGGTTTTTTTCCTAGCTGACATTTTTGGGGACATTCGCCTACGTCGTAGGAATTAGTACAAATATCCGCTCTCGATTCATC
>JALLPA010000146.1:0-25680 GCA_036939895.1 Thalassiosira exigua
CCGTCGGCGTATGTTGAAACTCGTGCGTAAGGTATGTTTTCGCGATTGACGAATTGTAAGTGGTGTGGATCCATACGTCGATTTTCCATACCTCGAAGTATGTACGTATCGCGTTTAAGGTATGAAATTGGTTTCCTGATGTTGCGCACCGCGCTTTAGCGCCAGATGTGCGAGGTGCGAGAGCTCCGAGCGAGACGAGCGCGAGCGAGACGAGAGCCGACGAGCGAGGATGATACGAGAGCTTTGATCTGCTCCGACTCACTCAGCTAGGTAGAATCTTGCCGCGCGAGGTGATCAGAGCGGAAGGCGCGTCCCTTTGCCAGGCGGAGACGCAACATCCCGCGATGATGCGCAAGCTCAGCATCTGATGCCAGGATTTTGAGCGGCTGGATGTGCTTGGGGGCTCGTCTGGCCCCACGTGGGAGAACGGAGTCGGAGGAGACGAATTCCCCGGCGGCGACGAGTGCGTCGCGCAGTTTCGAGAGCAATGTCGTTGAATGGGGAATTGCAACGCGTCGTTGGCGGCCGTGTGATCTCTGAGCATGTAGTGCACCCGTCCCATGTTGTTCATCGTTGTGGTGATCTCGCGTTGGACGTCTTCCGCGCCGCAACTCTTGACGCAGTCGTCGGGCAGGTCGACCGCCTCGGCCAGCAACCCCCTCCGCAGCTCAATACAACATCTCCAGCACCCGCGACGCATTCTCGTCCGAACTTCCGGCGGTGTGGAAGTGCAGCACGCCCAGGCAGTTCGGATCGGTCTTCGGGGATGTCCCCGCCTGCCTTCCGCTGTTGCTCGGTGGCGCACTCAAGGACGCGCGTGAAGATCCCGCCCGCGGCGAGCTTGTAGTTCTGGGTGCGGTAGTTCACGTGCCCCAAGTTGTGCAGGACGGGGGAGGCGCCAAGGGTGGGATCCTTTGATGGAGTCCGCCGCTGTTGCTGTCGTGGGGCGGAGGAGGTCTCGTTGTCTTCGCTGTTGGTCTGTCTCTGGTTGACAATGTCCAGCACGTACAGGAAGTAGTTTGCCGCCGCGACGTCGTCCCCCGCCCGGACGTGGAGCTGGGCGACGTTGAAGAGGAGGATGGGCGCCGCACGACGGTAGCCCTCGGAGCCCAGGTCAAAGTCGGTGTCGGGTTTGTTGGAGGAGTAAGAGAATTCGATGTATATCAGGCGGCCGCAGATGTTCATGTCCTCGTCGTACTCGGTGCGCGGGACGGCGGCGGCGGCAGCCTTGTTGTTCTAGAGGGACTTGCGGCGTTTGGAGGCGACCTGCTCGTTGTGACGGTCGTCGTGGGGCTGGTGAGCGTTCATGATGATGACGGCGATGGCGACAATACTGTGAAAGTGATGGAGATTAACCCCAAGTCTCGCTCCGGTCACAGCTCCAAGTCATCGGTCGGCTCTGTGATCTCGGTCTCAACTCCTTGCTCCGGCCGTCACCCGCAGCCCCCACGATTGGCAAGCCCTGTCTGCACGGCGAGAAGTGGCGTTCGTTCAAACGTTCAAAGCGGGCGTTCTAGAGGGAAGGACTGACCAACCGTTCGAGACCTTGGCCGGCCTCCGCCGTGGCACTGTCGTCTTCAAAATGAAGGCTCTCACCCTCGCAGCGCTGGCCTTCATGGCACAATACTACCGTTGACAACACCAAGTGAGACGCTAAAAGGTACGCGTCCCCTTGACTTGTCGTTTGAAGCGGCTTTGATGTGGCGATCTAAGCATTTGCTCCTCCTAGTTGATGTGATTTTCTTCCATTCACTCCTCCGAGTTGATATGATCATTGCCACTGGCATTGTTGCCCCCAGAGGCCAGCGGCGCCTTCTGCCGTCGGGGACCATAATTGCGCAGCCGCATCCTGGGTGGTGTCGTCCCATGCGTCAGCGACGACGTTCCTGTCGAGAGTGTGAGGTCGGGGGGTGCTAATAATAGTATGTAAACGTAGATTACTGATTATTTTACTCTTATACGAAGCTTGCATCATTTTCAATCAACTGGGTGAGATAGGCCGTGTCCGGTTGGGCGGCGGCATTTACGATGCCACGTGACTACTATCATCCTTGGTAGCAGTCACGGGACCTCGTAGTGACTCCAGCGTTATCAGGAGGGGATCGTTGTTCGTTGGGTAGGATTTATTTGGATTCAGTGGAGAGAGGGGTACGAGGATAATAATATATACGATACGGGCGGTCCCGTGAGAGTCTCAAGTTTTAAATAATTTCTATCTTTTAAGTCGCAAATATATTTGATATTTCGTTATTTAGATTTCTTACAAAATTTAATACCTGTTTTTAAAGAATTGGTAAGATGACGTCATTGGTATGAAACTATATATTTTTCAATTTGTGGGGTTTGGGCCAGTTCGAACATTCACTGGATCTGTGATCGGTGGCCGCGCGCCCCAGCACCCCCAGCGTGCCCCCCATCGCTATCGCTCCACGAGTACTTTGCCTCTTGCTTTCTTCTCTCAGATCCGTCCGTACAATACTACGTCGTTCGTACTAAACTGATGTATGAACCCCAAAGTGAACCACTGAAATTTTGTATTCCAATCTCAGGATGAAGTTTCTAGTCATCGCGCGTCATTTTCCGCTTTGATTTCGTAAGGTTTTCATTCCCGCCAGTTCCCGCGACAAATTTCTGAGTTTTATCCCATTACTACAAATTTCTCGTCTTTTGTCCCAAAACATTTTTCTCAATGCACCAATTGCAGCCAAATCGATTTGACAACAAAGTTTGTATTCAAGCTGTGGAGGTCAGTTTTTATTCAAGCTGCGGAGGTCGGGACTGCACGTGCCGACCCTTTGTTCCGTAGTTTGCATCCCCTCGTCGGCCCGTCCTCCCGCCGCAACAAGTGTTGACCCCCACGTGGATCAACCCCTGACTGTGTTTCGAAAGGATTTCCTGTGTCAGCGCTGTCCCCTCCCCCCCCCCCCTGCCCCCCGTGCCGTGTCTATGGTCGCTCTGTTTCGCCGCCGTCGTCTCAAGCCATCAGCCGGCAGCGGTGTCATTCTTTTCATTTCTCTCTCCCCTCCGCCGTGTCCGTCTGTCGTCAACCATGGCCATGGACGGCCCGGTCCAGTACAACTTTGCCCGCATTCAACTTATTCTCTCCTAAGCTTCTCGTCCCCCCAGCGTCTCTACCTTGGAGCGTTGGTTCATCCCTCACCGGGACCTCGAGTTGAGGACACCGTCTTCATCAAGGTCGATCAATCCGCCGGCCGCCGCTGTCTTGAACGCCGATGCCAGTTACATCGAGTTAGATGCCAAATTACCCGAGAACCCAGTGGAGCCTCCGACACTTGATATGACACGTGTGAACAAAGAGGGTTGGACTTTTGGTTGAAAGAGAGATGTGAGAGGCCATGCATGGAGACAGCAGCCACTCACGTATGCTGGCCTGAATATCCTCGAAATGTGGCCCACCATCAGTGATGACAAACTACCATAGAGTGGCATGTTTTATCATGCAAAGACGGCGGCATCTAGTAGCCTCAATCACAGGGAGGGTGTTTGAAAAAGATGCTCAATTGTGCTATCAACTGGGTAGAATGGTGCCCGAAAGATGCAAACATGGCCATGCATGTAAATGAGTTATTGTACAAAGATGTTCCAATGGGAGTTTAGGTTGTCTATTGTAAAGACGCGGAAGTTCTGAGGAGTGCCCTGTCCAATCGATTGCAAAACATACAAAATTGAAGGCTATGAATCGAGTGTTTGTGGTTCCACCATCATTCCAGGTATGGATCAATCTTCTTGCTGGGTTGCCGGCACTGACATCTTCACCTGAAATGGCAGTAAGAATGTTGAGTTTTTTACTGTGTCCGTAGGGTCCAACCTCTCGGACGTGCCGCACGATTGATGCCTTTCTGCAGCTACGACTTCCAGACTCCACGAACAGGGCTGCTTCGTCCATGTCAATGATTTGATGTCGTGGGATATTGACGATCCCAACAGGACACGGTAGAAACCAATAATTGTATCTCATTTGCAAGTTGATGGGAAACAATGCTTCCCTTGCCGTTGTTGAGGCACGTTTGATGGAGAGGCCGAGCCTGTCTTCCGCGTTGTAGATCTGCCTGGATGGATTGAAAAAGCGCTGGTGACCGCCAGCGTGGTCCAGCCAGATGTTAGCCTTGTGATGGTTCCCTCTTGGCCAAAGGATGCACCACAATGCAAGGACAATGAGTGAATTGCCAACTAGCGCCGTTGCATGATGATTTCCCGTCCTCCAAGATGGTCGCATGTGACCGTAGGTCAGAAAGCAATGCAGCCATCGATTGATGGTTATGACAGATGCCAATCGTCTTCGAGTGCGCAAGCCACGGACCGTCTGATTGTGGCGGAAATCGCCACGAACGTGTCCTGCAATAGTAGCGATGCAGAAGCCTTCGCCATATCCATGACTTCGCCCTCTGCCAGATGGGCAATGACGTAACGGTACGGCAGTCTTCAGCGGAGGGTGGATCTTTGGCGTTCGGTGGGGTGCCATCGAGGAGAACAGTGCAAAGAGACTTACTCTACTCACGCTCTCAGGCCCACTGCACATTCAAAATCGACTTCAAATTTCAAAATTCACTCGGAGCAAAAACCTTTGTCGCCACTCTGATCACGACGCCAGAGGGTTTTCTGGGACAAAAGACGAGAAATTTATAGTACTGTAAAATCCCATTTGTCGATCGCGGACTGATCAGAGACGCAGATGACGGGCGACGGACGAACGGCAGTCTGATCTAAGCGTACGCAGTGGCAGTGGGAGATTGGAGACCCATACAAAATCCAAAATAGTCTATTTATTTACCAATAAATCGGCGACAAATCAAAGATTTGGCGCGATTTAGCGTAGCTAAATACACGACAACCAAATCGTCCTGTCCCAGTTGATTGATTTACGCTGCTTTTGTTAGGTACTTTGGGTCTGGTGCGGTCGTACATGGGACCTACGTAGGGTCATTTGGCGAAATTTAAATTAATTCAAATCGCTCAATTAATTATACGAAGTAATTAATAAAAGGACTACATTCTTCGTACATAGTATGTTCCAATAGAGCAAACTACCTCCCTTCACGGACAAGCCCGGCGTGAAACGCAAGCAATCTAACGATATCAAGAACCTCACCATCTTTGACGCCATGCGCGCCATGAAGACGGCCGACATCGCCGTCCTCGTCCTCGACGTGGCGGCACAACACCTCCAGCAGCGGCAGGAGCGACTTCGAGAACAGAACACCTCGGCCGCCCGTGGAGTCCGTGTCCCGCCAGATGGACAGGGAGATGTATACTTCCGTTGTCAGATTGCCTCGGCATACCGTGAGCTCGTGATTCATCCACCAGGGAACTGACCTTATGAATAAATTTCCTCCGGCCGTTATTGTCACCGTATCCTCCTGCTCCTACTCCTCCGCTCGACGAGCCGAGGGCGGTCTTCTTGCTTCGGGGTGTGTCATCAGCCAGAGACCTGACCCTCGGTAACCTCTTCCTGTCGGCCGTATCCTCCTCTCCTCTCCCTCTCTTGGACCAACTGCTGGCAGCCAGCTCCTCACAATCTCGGTCGCAAATCGTCACATTCGGGGGCGATCCCGCGGCGTACTGCTGGTACACCTACCAATGATGTCCTATACGCTAGCTAATAACAGCCTCCGACAGTTTTGAATTTTGATTTGGTGGTAGGGCCGGCCTGATTAGCAGGGTGCCGATCCGGCATTGTGGTAGGAGTGCTCAAATTTACCATCCTGTGAGTTATTTTACCACCGCCGTAAATGATGCATGTAGGATTTAGTTTTATATGCAAAACTATCAGTCCTCTTCGATTACCCTTCGAGTCTATGTTGGTGAAGATATTTCACGTTCAATACGTAGGAATCGAAGAGTATCAAACAATATCTTCGTTAACACCAAAGCAAGTAAGCACTAACGTCATCTGTGATGGGAATTTACTAGAAGATGATGTTCTTTGAGAATTGGAATATCATGATTGATTTGTTTTGGGGGTGATTTCTTATTATTCTACTGTTTGCCAAGGTACAATACAACGAGCTTAGCATATGATGGGGTTAGTGGTAGAAAATCAAGGGTGGTAAAGGGTTGACTACTGACCCCCTGGTACAAATAAAATACCTACAAAGGTAAAGGGTTGACTACTGACTCCCTGGTACAAATAAAATACCTACAACTAGTGCTAGTATGAGAAGGGGTTTGGTGGTAGGAACCCTCCTGGAGACCCCCCCCCCCTAGTTTGTTTCACCATTGATGATGTCATTGGTACTACTACTACCACGGGTCGTTGTATTTAGGGCCGGTCTGTCAACCCAATTTTGCCTATTTTTTGCCGATCCTATATTTTAAGGTTAAGAAATGACCGTCAATGACCAAATAGGGCTAAAAAATTGGATCGAAAAAAAGGGAAAACACCTCCGTAGTTATGTAGTGTAGATATGGGGGTTTTCGATTCTATTGTTTCTCTATTTTTTCCTGTCTGTCGTCCGTTGGCAAGTTATCGTTGAAATTTCGGGTGCCGTGCCGAGCTGACGGGCATGATATTGATGACAGGGAGAGTAGGCGCGGGGGGGGGGGGGTGCAGACTTGGCGTATGCGTTGCGCGAGAAGGGACGCAGCGGGCAGGCAGGCAATGGGCAAGGAGTCAGCGTCCGAAGATGGCGGGAAGAGTAGCAAAGGTCGATTGTTGCTCTTCTTGCCTTCGCGTGCTGAAGTTTGGCCAAAGTTCGAATTTTTGCTCGACTCATGCCGACCGCTGTCGCCCCGGTCTCGGAGCCCGCCCCCGCGTCCAAACCTTTTTGACCTTAGAATGCCGCCGCCGCTGAAAATGCCGCCGTGTCAACGGATCGTCTCCTGGTCGTTGTCGAAAGCGGCGAAGCCCCCCCCCACCTTGGCGCGCTCCTCTGATGAATGCGGGGGGAGGGCAGGGAGGCAAGATCGCTCGCTCAAGAGTGAGAGGCGGCGACGAAAGTTCGAGGCGCACGTTGCGTCAGGGTTGCGTGTGCACAGGCGTCGATACGGCAGGTTGCGTGGGAGTCAAGAAGGACTAGCTTGCTCCCGAGCGGATCGTCGATCGAGTGAGACTCACCTAGCTCTGTTGTATGGAGACGTTCCTAGTCATGAATGCAACAATTGGACGAAGGTCCTTGTAGCTTGGGAGGGCAAACCTCGTCTCGGCGATGAGGGTGTCGATGACGCGCTTGGATTTGTACCCTGGACTGTGCCACCTCGCCTCAAGTCAGCCCGAGCCACAGTCTGCAAGGGATGAGAGGATGATGCGACGAAACTAGGCGTGAGTGCAAGAGTACAGGTCGACATGGGCGGACGAAGCACTCACAATGACGACCGAAATCGACGCTCGGACTAATGCACCATCCCCCTCGACGGGTGGACTGGTGAAGTGACACCACAGCAACCTCCTCATGCTTCTCCTCGTTTTCCTTGTTCTTTTCCCGACCACATGTCAATAGCAATAAAGTATCAAATATCATTTTAGATGCGTGTAAAATAAAACAAGAGGAAGCGGATAAACTCACCAACCCATGTCCCCGTTTCCGAGATCAGCCGTCTGTTGCGATGTCTTACTCCCAGCCGCAATGTCCTTCACAGGAGTCCAGAACCCTCACCCACACAGGCCACCTATCAAGCAACAATGATACTATCACATTGTGCCGCGAGCACGAGGATAAGCTACACGTTGTCCATCTACGTCACTCTGCCAGCTCATTGCCCCCGCGCCACTGGCCCCCACTGTCTTCCTGAAGAAAGTGAAAGAAATCAATTCCAGGGCAACAACAATGACAATATTGAATTGACTAAAAATTCAGCGAAAGCAACTAAACTTACCGCTCGCTTGTCGTCAGGAACTCGAGGCCGATGATCTGCATGTTTCCCATCCAGTCGCCCCATCAGATTCATTCATATATGTTGCCCTCCCACACTGTCTCCTGCGAGAAGAGAAAGAGCATTAATTGGCACTAGCACAGGGTACTTACAATCAGTGTCAGCAGCGCAGCGTGGCTCGGACTGGGCCGTTGCTGGGTCCTCCCGACGGGCGAGCCGGGCGAGCACGAATGTCCCATTGCCTCAGGACAAGAAAATAGAAGGTGGAGGCGGAGGCGAGGGCAACCAGCCGCCCCTATCTTACCTTCATTCCGTCGGAGCGGGCCAGCGGCGGGCTTGATATCTTGCCATCGTTGTTTTAAGATTTTTTGAATTAATTTGAATTTGTTTTGGGTCAACCTGCCTAAGCGCGGGGCGGGCGCGTGGCCGGCGGGTGGCGGCCGGTTGTTGGTTGATCGTTGGTCGGTCAACAATGAAGTCCCGTGCCGTGATGATGGGCACATGACTCAATGTGATGGCTGATTTATGTGACGCGGTTAGGTGCCATTAGGCGGATAATTCCGCGATGTTGTGCGTCACCACAAGCTTCGTGACGCGTAATTCCGTGCGTAAATTCTAGCTAAGTGCAAACTTTGGAGTGTTGAGATTGGCTTTATCGTATTCTCTCAAACAAAAAGGCAAATTAGCAGGTAAATTAATTTTTAGAACTGACTAACAATTCATCTTTAAGTATATTGTGGCCCGTGGGCTCGACTCACTATATTGATATTGGTATATCTATATCCTTTACAAAGATATCCAAATCTAAATGTAATAATATATTACTTTGTATTGTATTGTTGCTGTCATTAATGTCATTATGTCTGTAAACGTTGGTTGTACATCTTGCACACTATGTTAATATTTGGCTTAATACCACATATTGGAATGTTAATCACGTTCTCATACTCGAGCCTGCTGTAATGTTCCACTTGACCACAATCAATCCCTACATTTGACAGTTGTTCCTTTGTATCATGTGGAATTCTACATTATTACTGTAGATAACCCACACTCACTAGCTTGTTTGTCATTGATAGTGCACTTCATTTTATCCTAGACAGAGATCAACTTGGTTTTTTAGTATCTTTTACTTTCATCCCCTATTTCACCTATAGAATGTAATATCAAGAAGGGAGGTTCCAAAGTAAATTTTTAATTATGTATGTCCCCGTAAGTTGTTGGTGTAACAGCATATGTAGCACTAGGTGTGCCTAGTATACTGATCGCAATTCTTATTTCACAAAAATTGTTCTGAACTCATTTTGTGATTTATCTTTGCTCACTTCTCGTAGCAATGAATTTTCTAACCAACAGGTCAAGCATGCAACCTATATTTTTCATCCACGGCGGGGCACAGACTGTGGATCTATCTCCAACCCCAAGCATTATCTAAGTATAAAATTATTTCTGTCCTTATTGGAGTCGATGAGGATCCACAGAGCTTGGTGATAATAAATGGTAGCACTTGATGTGAATTTAATTAGCTCACACTGAGTGTTGCCACTTGAAGACAAAATTCAAGTGTTTTTGGCGTCATTGCAATGTATGGACATCAGACATCACATGAGATTAGTACTCACGACGACTTGGGTGGGTTGTTAATTCATCCTGTCAATTGTGTGTCCATTGGAAGGATACAGTTATGAATATATTTGATGGTTTTCAAACACATGCACCTTCTGGGACAACCAAGCCCACAACATGTCCACTCAAGCAACTCTGGCAACAAAATTGCTCTCTTCCTCGTATTATTGTTGAATTTGGTTCCTAGCTTCAAAAGTCTCTGCAATTCAACAACTGCCAACTTACGAATCTCACCCTGCCTCCATTAAGTAGAAAAGAGAAACAAAATCGGAAAACAGATGATAATGTAACGTCTGTTTTGCCTAACATACCTAATTGTCTTGTAATAGCTTATTGAAGTCTGATTCACAAAATTGGTCCACTAAAGTTCAATGAATACTTTAGCTTAACACGTTTTGGTGATTATGGATCATATTTCTCATTGAAGTCTGATTCACAAAAACGGTCCACTAAAGTCCAATGAATACTGTAGCTGAACACGTTTTAGTGATTATGGATCATATTCCACAACTAGGTTGTAATTAAATCAAGTGCAATAAATTTTCCTTTTTATATAATTAATGGGTGAATGGGGTGGTGGTGGTTAGGTTGGGGGGTCACAATTTGTATACACTTGCATGATAGTAATTTTCTTGGCAGTCCACGGCGAATTGTTTACGTGTACAATTTTTCCAAACTCAGTCATAATTGACTCACCTCATTCTCAACTCTCTGGTGATATGGCAATTGAAATATAAACAAATCTGATCCAGGCAGGATGTTTAACACCGGCGACAATACCTTTATTGGCGTGGGTGTCGGCTTCATCGAGGGTTAGTTACATAGAATCAAATAATGTACAAGTAGCCATTTTGATCAAAAGTTAGCTCTAACATTACCTAGTTAAGATTGTCCACACCAGCGAAGCGGAAGGATCTGGTGGCCATCTCAAACAAGCAGCGCCTGAATCAGGAAAATCTACTGGGAAAGTCGGCCTCCAATGTGACCACCCTCGGAAAGCAGTGACTTGGGAATAGGACATTGGGGTTCCGGTTTTAGGCCGTTTAAAATTTAATTCGAAAATCAAAATATCAAATTCTTCGTGCGACGCTCGATGCGATCGAATTCTTTTCAACAACCCCAAAGAGCACAGGATACCTAGGGCGTGATTTCATTTTCGTTTTCAAAACTTAATTATACTCGACAGGACGGAGGTCCCCGCAAGCCGCCGGCGCGCCAGCTTAGAGGTTTTAAAATGAAAACTTCACCACGCAAGCGCCAGGCGCGCGTCACACCTGGCACGCGCCAAACCCCTTAAAGACCACTCTAATGGGAACTACTGTCCCACAAAAGCACGCGGCAAGACCACAGCGACGACCGACCGACCTTGGACCGACGATCGACGACAAATGACGACAGACAGACAAAACAATATCGCGTCGCCCCGCCCAGCGCGCCCCTGGTCCAACTGCCACCACTTTTGTATTCCATTTATCCAGCCTTTGACACCGCCTTCGCAGTTGGCTTCGCCTTCGCCTTGCCGTGATCGACGCCGGCCGTCGCCGTCGCCTTCGCCGTCATCTCCACTCGCATCTCTTCTTCTTTGCCTTCCTCTTCCGTCATCTCCGTCTCCTTTACCGTCGCCATCGTCTTGCCCTTCGTTGCCATCGTTTCCCCTTTTCACCGAGGGTTGACGCCGCCTTTGCCATCAGTTGTCTCCCTCCATCATCGCCTTTGCGAATTCGCCTTCGCCCTTTGGCGGCGTCCTTTGTCTTTGTTTTTATTGCCTTTGCCCTGCGCACTTCATTGACGCTTTCACCTTTGCCCTCCGTGTGTCTGTTGCCTTCACCTTTCGTTGCCAGATTCAAATTTTCTTTTCGGCGTTGCCTTCTTCCTTCGCCTGTGCTTCATTTGTCGCCGCAATCGACGTGGGCTTCGGACAAACTGCCGGACCCTGGGAAAACAAGCGAACGGATGCTGTTTTTCGAACAGGTAAGCGCTTTCACACGAAATGTGAGCCAACGCAGTTTCGCTTTGCTGTGGTTCCCTCCCCTACTCTTTCTTTCATGGCCACCAAACAACACGAGAGGGGCACCCAGGGTGGACTACAGAGTTTGGGCTGTGTTTGCCACACATCAGTGTGGGGAGAGGGGAGAGGGGATTTAATTTGGCCGCATTAACAATCAGCAGCTTCCACGTTGAGACAGGTTCTTAATTCAGTAAGGGCCAGGGCAAGTGGGGAGAGGAATTGAATGCGCGATGGAGAGGATAACGGACTCTGCCTGGGGGTGAGGGCGAAGAAAAATATTGGGGCAGACTGTTGGTGGCCGTCGGTTTGAGAGGGAGAGAGGGGGGGAAGCAGATGCAAGAGGAATTGACAGATTGAGCAGGGTTGGATGGACTTGAAGCAACAATAAAATCGGGTGGGGCTTCTAGGTCGCATCGTCGCATCGTTAGTTCCATTAAGCATAATATTAACTGCCTTTTCATTGTTGCATTTATCTTCCTGTGACATATTCCTCAATGACAATTTGGACACCTGGACCCCCACGCGGTGGCGTGGGGGTCGCATATTACTTTCTCCCCCGCAAGGGCACTGTGCTTGCCCAGTCAGAACTCAATTTACTTCCTACCTTGGTTGTTGTTGGGCACATGTCGCTTTTGGCTTTCAAGGACTTGGTTCTCCTTCGACCCCCTTGGCTCGAACGCTAGAACCACGTTCAGGGTCAATGAATGCGTATGGGACCGCAATTTATCTGAGGAAAGGAATCTACTCCCAAGAGGGGAGTTTGACGTCAGAATCTTGGCTGACCTGTTCTTACCACAAAACGCATGTTGCCGCCAAAATTAGGCGCTCCAAAGCTGGGGACTGGTTTGGGTTCTGCGTGGCAAGAATAGATACAAATCGAAAATATTTCTACGAGTAGGAATTAGTACAAATTTAACTCCCTTCGAACAATCAACAAAAAAATGACGTCACGAGCGCTTACACAGTCGTTGCTCCTCGATTCTTTCACTGATTTTCACCTTCGCGCGCACGCATCGCGCGAGTTTCGACTGTACCTAGCTAGAGGTAGGTAGGTACGGATCGTACCCACCCACCAAGCAACCATGGCGGCCCCGGGCCCCCATCGCTTCGGCAGCCGGCATGGCGGCAGTGAAGGCGCCATGAAGCCGCCGAGCGGGGAATTCATTCTAAGGTAGGTCCGTAATAAATTCCCCGGAGCGATTGGCGTGGCGTTATGGTCTGCCCGAACCCCCCTGAAACGAAAATAGAATTCGGGGAATCCAATTTTTTTTCTGCCAGTCGCATGCCATGGTAGCCGCCTCACTTGCCGAGCGAATCTGCCCATGCTGAGCAACGAATAGCATCTAAACGAAGTCTATAAATAATAGGTAGCTCGGAAGCTTCGTCTATTAAGTTTATCGCTGCGATTATCTAATTACTTACACAGCAACGCCCCGACGGCCTCGAAACGAGCTGCTTTTTGGCACGGCCATTTTCTCGGCCATAAATGTGCCCCGCGCGAATCGCTCTCCCCTACCTTGAAGTCAAGGAAAAGGGCTCTCTGAAGAGCCCTTGATTGATGGCATCCACCTCCATCCGGCGGTGAAAGAGGACGCCGCCGCCGCGACCGACGGGCATGTTTTGGTTGTGACTCGTTATGGCCAAGTCTGTTCTCTCGCGTTGCGCGTCGCGTCCTGTGTGTGGGCGCTGTGGGGGGCGGGTGGCGGTCGGTTCGCTACCAACCTAGATACGCAAAAAATATTGTAATCAATTTCAATCACAAAACAAGAGACAAGTACGCTGACTTTCCCCCTCTCTAGCACCTACGGACGCCGTCCCCTCCTCCCGACGTAAACGTACCAATCTCCATCAATTGGTTCATTGGACGTCGAAAAGAACAAGGAGAAAGGAGTCTATATTCGCGGCGAAATCGAGGGGGAAAGTGGGCTAGTCGAGCGGAGGCGGTCGATGGTCAATGGCGGAACGAAAAAGCTACCGAACCACCGCGTAGATCCAAAAAAATATTTCTGGCGAATTTAGGTTTGTATCTGTTACGTAGAAATTGTTCTACGCAGGACCCAAACCAGTCGAGAACAAAGGATGCGCGGTGAGTATAACAAGGAGGGAGGGGACAATGGTGAGGAGGGATGAGAGAAAAAGGAGAACAAGAAGGGGGAGACGGAGAATGTGGTGGGGGAGGAGGACAACAGCAACAAAAAGGAGGAGGATGAGGAGGAGGGGGGGGCGAGGACGAGGAGGGGAACGACTTCAATGAGGAGGATTGAGAGGACTAACGACTTCAACGAGGAGGAGGGGGAGGACTAGGAGGTGGAGGAGGAAAAGGACGGCAACCATGACAACGACTGGGGGGAGGAGGAGAAGAAAGACCTTAGCGAGGACAAGGACAATCACATCATTATGAATATAAATTACCATTCACATCAATGTTGTTTCATGTCTTAATTATAGTTTTCCTGATACGATATTATTTCGATTGGCTGACCCCTGCACATCTCAGTAAACGACGAAATCTACCATCCATTTTATGATGAAACTTTTCTTCACTTGGTATGTAAGTTCAAGATGGTTCTAGAAGTTTCCAGATTGTTCCAGCATCGAAAACAATCACATCAACAAAGTCAAATTTCTCATAAGAGTTCCGATGTGGGATGAGAATGTGCACAACCTTTTCCACCACAACGGACTCTGAACATTTCAAACTCACTTGTCGAAATTTGAATAGATCGTGGATTGTACTTGGCGCGAAGGTTGTTTTCTTCTATTAGTTCGAATGAATCTCATTTTTACAGATTTCTCACGTCTTATTTCATCCCCTTTCTGTTCTCATGAAATACCACGTACGCTGGATCAGAATAGATAGATTTTTGAATAATTCTTGCTCATCGTTTTCCGAGTTTTTTTGGTCAATTTCAGCAAACGTTTGAACTTTATTTCGTGATGTTACATCTTTAATAAGTTAAAATCTCTTCTGACTTGAGACTGATGCAGATAAGGTATCGCACAACACCCAAGATAAAATATTCTCGACAAAACGCGACATATTCAGATATAAGTAGTTAGAAGTTAGAACTGTTTCTATTCAAAAGTAAAATAAAAACGCAAAAAAGATTCCTAGTATGTCGTAAAGAGATTCTTTGGAAAAAATATCTCATTGGTGAAAACGTTTCCGTCCAGATAAGTGTTGGGGTTTCCTCTCTAGAGATCACAAAAATCACGGGAGCCCATAACAGGAAAGGAAATAAAGCCACATTTCACGCCACGCGGGTCCGCTCGATTCGCGGTTTGATCGATGAGATGGTCTGATGGCGTTGAGGTACTAAACAATCTGTGGTTATCCCACAGGGACTCTAGAAATGATGTGTTGATGCACGGACCCTATTTTTTAGTAAGTAGGAGTATCGGCTACGAATTAACCCATAAGACCAATTAGAACTAGATGTGAATCGAGTCCTCGTTAAGGATTTTTTTCTTCCACGCGAGCCGGTCCGGTTTGATGTTGGCACAAGTTTGTTGTGCTTTTGGTGAGGAAAAAACCTTTTCGAAAACTTTTCCAATTTCTAAAATTGAGTTTTAGTGACTGACTTCTACCTATATACCAATGTATCGTAGCTATGGCTCGCGTATCTCTCACACACAAACCTGCACGCGTGGGCACCGAAGGTTATTCCTCATCACTCTTTGCGACGAAGCTTGACCAACCCATGCCAACATCGAATTGCCCGACCCACCGAAAACTTATTGGTCCTGTTCAAGATACCAGATTGAAAAATCCGGCGACATTTACTAACTTTCACATGTTTTAGCTCCGTCAAGCTTCTAAAATAATGTTTATTATTTTAAATCTTCAAAAATATTATCTAGCAATAAAATATTATATTGACTAAAATTATATACTAAACACAAAGCTACAAATTTTCATTGCTGATTGTGCCCTCTGGTGACAACGGCCGGTCACCCTCTCCACGTTGAATAATGACACTCACCTACCCCCCCATAGCGAAATCGGCGGAGGTTGAACTACCATGACACTGCCAGCGATCTGAGATACGATGGTGTCACCCATCCCTTTCATTGATAATAAGACCAGACAGGTGTCTCTTGTTGTGTTTGTAGAGTGAAAAACCATGGTTTGGCGTCCGTGATGCCCTGATGACGTTCGTCCTCGGCCGCAATGTTCGCTGGTCTGCTGACGGCGATATGCCCAACATCTTAATTTTCCACCCACCTCTTTCGATTGTTCATGAGCCAAGCTTTAATAGGAGTTAGGTGGAGGAGTAAGCTATGGTGGGAATTTTGAGTGATGGCCCAGTATTTTAGGGAAAAAGCGGACGCCATTGTGGTCCAGAAATCAAGGGATTTTGTACGGTTGGCGGTTGGCAGTTGACGGTTGTCAGATGTTTGTACGTAAGTAAAGGGTAAAATAGCAAATTCGTACAAGTGTACGTATTCTCAATCAAGCGAGGGCTGGTTTGCAGTTGATTGTAAGCCTGAGTTTTGTAACAACAGTAATCGTGCTTTCCCGACATTTCTTCCGATAAAAAAAACGCCCTCCACTCAGCATTTGACGATTTTGGAATCATGGGCTTAAGATCAACTCAGTGTCTTCTTTGCCGATCCTATAATTCAGTTGGCTGTCCTGTTTGAGGTCCGGGCACGCGAATTGGTGAATGTGGATCATGGCGGCATAATCAAAAACTCACATTTATGGTCACTCTCTCTATTTTGCAGTAAGAGGGTCCACTGCATGACACAAAACACAAATTGTGTAACACACGATACACTATTTTGCTCAGGAAGGCAGTTAAAAAATTGGGCTTATGTAAGTACCAAAGCAAAGACAATAATACTGGAATTTAAAAAAAATAGATTGAGTTGCATTGACCAGCTGCATCAATGTTATTGGCTTAGAAATTGGCTTCCCAGTTTTCTTAGTGATAAATCTAATGCCGCGGGCTGTACTAGTTAGAAACTACTTTGAACTATCACCCTATTTTTAATCATCATCGATAAATTATCTCTTTGTGATATGTGTATGAGAAACTCGAAGTAAGTAAAGTAAGTACTTCCAAAAGAAGCCCATTTTGCTTCGTTGTTTCTCATACTCCAAACACTTTTTAGCGAGTAAAACTATCCCAAGTGCTTTACTCCTATTCCCCTCGACCGTAGATTTGGTGGAACATTTTGGAGGGTATAGCAGCCAATGACGGAAGTATGATGTCCATTTTGCCTTGCTGAAAATGAAATTCAGGATCCCCAATCTTCCGCGCCGGAAGGTCATTTCGGCAATAGACTGTCTGCACATGACAATTATGGGACCCTGTATTTTGCACAGGCATTCGCACAATCTGCGCGTTACCGCAAACTCTGCTTTTTGTTACTGCACACAGAATCAGGGAAAACTGTTCTGTTGCACTCCCCTTTCCAGACTCTGTTTTTCAACAATGTTGCACAGAATGAACAAGTCATTCTGGCACATTCACCATCCTCCACACAAAAAACACGGGCTTAATTTGTGTCAAATAAAGATCGGCGGCTGGTGACTTGTTATTCTCTCATCGTGTGCCGACTGCACAAAACTCCCGACCTACTTTGAACAATTACTCCAAACGTCAAACAATTTCGGTCGATGTTGATGTTAAAAACAGAATGGCAGCTCTTAATAACTTCAGGACCAATGGGGCTGGATTTAAGCAATAGGAATAGCCCCAAGGAACTGCATTCAATTTATGCAGCAATAGGTACAGAGTATGACGCTGTAATACGGGCCCAATGACAGGCAAAGTATTTTGGAATGTATTGGTTCCAAGTAGTTTCCAACTCATATATTCTATAATTTCCTTCTATCTCACTGACAAACTATTTGCCTTCATCGATTTGTCTGGGCTTGACATTGATTTGAAGCAATATGCGAGCATCAAACTATAATCAAGAATTATTTAACAATTAAATTTGGGCTTCGTGAACATTTCTAAGATGCTTTCTACTAGCACAGTGATGTATCAGTCCCTTATGGACTTTATTGATAGAGCACATTTAGCGTTAGAACAGCTCAGCTCATTCCATTACAAAGATGCTGGATGAATAGCTGCGTTAAGACAAATTTACTTACATTGTCTGGTGATGCTAATTGGTTTCCAATTTTCACCACCACAAAAAGTATTGGAACATGAGCATATAATTGCTAAGAATAACTGAAGTTTCTAGTTTTGTTGTTTTAGATTCCATCATATTTATCAAGATGAGAGCAAATTTAGCGTTAGAACAGCTCAGCCCATTCCATTAGAAAGATGCCAGACAAATAGCTGCTGTTAAGACAAATTTACACACTTTGTCTGGTGGTGCTAAGTCGTTTCCATTTTTCGCCCCCAAAAAGTATTGGAGCATGAGCATATAATCGATAAGAATAACTGAAGTTTCTAGTTTTGTTGTTTTAGATTCCGTCATATATAGTGCTTGGGTATTGATACGCTCCATTATAGTCATAATGCTGCATTGTAGTTAAATACTTCTTGTGCACACGCCTCTATTTCTCCTATCCCAGATGATATGAATGTCTGAGCGAGCATCACGTCATGTATTACCAGAGAGAGTGGCAGTCCCTGTCGTACAAGCCAATATCTCACAAACATGAGGTGGGGGGGATTGGCCGGCATGCGTCATATTCAGCTAATTGAGACGATGATCAACTTGATCAACACTTTTCATCAATTCAATACGTATGATGCATGTCTATATCTCCATTTTTAAATCAGCTGGACACTGAGTAATTTTTGGGGGAAATTCAAGATGATTTTGATCTTTGAAATAGAAACTATCGGGTTGATCTTTTTACCTCACCTTTGTTCCGGCAGGTCCTACTACTACAGATTCCAAGTGAATTGAAACTTTTGACCGATTCAAGGAGATGTTTTACCTCGACGAATTGGATATGCTCAACTATATAATGCACATTGAAGTGAAAGTTTTCGCAGATTATGTTTTTAGAAGGTCTGGTAAAAATATTATCCAAGGTAAGACCTATGGCATGAGTTACGTACTTACGACGACATATGACAATTTTGCAGAGTAGAAAACATCCTCCAAGAGCCACCAAGAGATAGAAAATCTATAAACGCAGTAATTTTTTCATTTGCGTCACTGTCGCAGGTCGGCGCCCGCAGACCATTGTCGTTTGTCAAGTCTCCTGCCACTGCTCCCCATACTAACTGCATGCAAATATTTTTTCGGCGCCGACACAACACGCAACCTTTGAAATTAAAGCTCCTCTCAACCAAGAATTTCTTCGACGATTCGATAGAAGCAAAGAGACCTCTCCGACCTTATTTGCGCTGCAATTTGCAGCAGAAAACGATCGTGTTTCGGCGGAGATAGAACTGTCGCTACGGCGATTCGGGCGGAGATTGCTTCCTTCCCGTCCGTTTCGCGCGGCGATTTGCAGCACCGAGAACGCCTGCACGCTCTCTCTATTATCATCTTTTTCCCGTCGGAAGCGCACGTTCCCTCGAGCGGCAACGACAGCGTGGATTTGATGTCGCAGTTTTGCGAGTTATTTAGACGGCCGAGATGGTCGAAACAGCATTCGCACGTGGTTGGCACGGAGGATGGGGGTGGCGCGCGCGCGGCTCGACGACCGACCCGGTGGTCTAGCGGGCGCCGGTCCGCGGCGGTCACGCGAATGGGTTTTTAGGAAAAAAAAATCATCCGTTTACTGGTTGCTCTAGTTTCAATGTATTCGAAATTGCTTCAGTAGAGTCAGACATCCTCCGATGCCGACTCCGACCGACCGATCGGCTTCCTCGACTCGAGTTTCGAACGCTTTTCATTCGTTCCGACTTCCGACGGTCCGTCGTTGATGCTGTCGCGTCCCTGCTTCATCCTTCGGGCCACGACCAAAGCCAAGCAAAGCCATGAAGACAATGGCCATGGCAGGCAGTAAAAACGAGGCCGGCGCTGCAATGACGATGGCAGGACAGCATGGTGGAAGGCGGGCACGGCTGACGACGGACGCGCGCTCCGACGGTGTTGATGTGCGGAGGCGGAATGCCGGCGAACGGACGACGTCTATTCTCAATGCTTGACGGGCGGGTGCACCGGGATCTCCTCGTAGATACAACAGAGACGCCAACGACCTGGCAACGACAGGATCGAGAGGGTTCATAAAAACCACAACGTCGCAGCTAGCGCTCCACAGTGCAGCACGAAGGACGCGGCGACCATCGCGCCGCCACCAGCGCAGGCATCGGACCACAGGGTCACCATCATGTCGGTCACGTGCAAGGATGCGTCGGCAGACGCCGCGGTCGCCGCGGCGACGGACGCTCCGGCTTCGGGCGCGACCGGCAACCGACCCAAGCGGCGGAAGGAAGAGGACCGCAAGGCCGAGGACGACGGCGAGGACGGCGTCCCCGCCCCCGCGGAGTCCTCCTTCTGCGACGGCGACGACGACAGCGTCGACGACGACGACGACGACGGCGCCGCCAAGGCCTCGGACGAGGGCGACCAGCGGCGGCGCCTCCTCCCGCTGCTGGCGACGCTGGCCCCTCTGGCGCTGCTGGCGTTGCTGCTCGGCGCGTGGACGGGCGCGGATGCATCGTCGTCCGGCGTCGCGGGGCGCCTCGAGGTGGTAGCCCCAAGGAGCGGCGTCGTCAACGCAGCCTCCGATTCCCGAGCGCCCTCTCTGGCGGGAGATCGGGAAATCGCGGTCGACGAAAACGCGACTTTGAAGGCAGAGGCGAACGAGCTGTACCCTCGGGCATTGCAGCTCCCCCTCGTCCGCCCTCTCAACCACGAGGAGCACCGCGCCGTCTACGGCGTCTCGGACCNGCACCGCGCCGTCTACGGCGTCTCGGACCCCGCGTCGTGGGAGGAATGCTACAACGAACGCGACGAGAAGTTTCGCCTCATGAACACGATCGACACGGGCTACCAAGAACTTTCCTTCGTCCAGGACGCCGAGGCGGACGATTTGTGCCTGTTCTTAGACGGATGGATTCACACCTGCGCCAGTTCGAGGCCGCATTATCACGAGGTGTTCGTGCATTACGCCGGTGAGTGCACAGAGAGCAGGGCGGGCGCCATGGATTTGATCTCACCTTGATGTACATATCTTACAAACCTATTGCTCGCATTGCCCCTCAATCCGCGCGACAGCACGCTACGTGAACGAAGTAAAGCGAGTGCTCTTCATCGGCGGGGTGAGTTTTGCGTCCCTCTCTGGGTCGTCATTTCTCATGCGTCCGACCTCCTCGCACCCATACCTCACCGATGGCTGTTCCTCGTTCGACCCGTCTCCCTCGCCCATCTCGCCGCCCATCCATCTTACCTATCAGGGAGACTCCAAAATCCTCCACGAGGCGCTAAAGTATCCCTCCCTCGAGCTCGTGGTGGGTCTGGAACTCGATCACGAAGTCACGCGGTCGAGTTTCTATCACTTTGGAACCGAACCGCATTTTGACGACGAAAGGGTCGAGTGGTACTTCGGGGACGCCGCCGAGAGGTGAGATTGAAAGAAAAAAGGTCGAGGCCGTCCAAACACCCGGTACCCGCACCTTTCACACGGTGTCACCGGCGCGTCCCGGCTTGTGACTACCTCCAGTTAGTCACAAGCCGGGACGCGTACATGGAAGTTAGTCGCGCGAGGCTTTGTGGCTCCGCCGTGTGCTTAGTGTGACCTGGGAAGACTCGGTAGGAGCTTGGAAAGATCCTTGACCGGGAGCATGTCGTCTGCCATCGTCCGTCCTTACCGGCCCAGACGTTGTCTCTGCGATTGAATTGCTCAAATGGATATTTGACCTCACTCCTTCGGCCGCCCGGAACACGCGCTCCATGTCACACACTCCAGCCTGTCCGTCCTGCCGAGCGACTACTACGGCTCCTTCGATCTCGTCGTCCTCGACGTCCTCACCGAGATCGCTGTCGTCCTCAAGGTCCAAGAGGACCTCACCCTCCTCGAAGCGGCCTTCCTCCTCGCCAAACCTCACGGGATCGTCGTGAAGAACGAAGACGAAGGTCACTTCCCCGGAAACTCCACGCTCAACGGACTCGCGAACTACGCGGTGGACATAGTGTTTCACGACATGCCCCAGTACTGCACCCAGTTCGTGGTGTTCGCGAGCAAGAACGTCGACTTTCTGACCGCCGAGCCGGTGGATCACGGCGTACCCACGCTGTACCTGAAGGGCAAGGACGAGTTCGTGGAGCAGTTCGACAGCTGGTACAACTTCGGGGTGAGGGGAGACGATCTGCGCGGAGATTCGACGCGCGCGACCGAGGTCGAGGTTGCCAACGAGCGAGAGAGCTCGGCCAACAAGTACGGAGTCCTGGCGATCCTCGAAGCCGAGGAGGTCGACGTGCCCGCCGACGCGTCCCTGACCGACACGGTCGTCGAAGCGCTCGAGGGAGTCGGCTTGGAGAGCGTTGAATCTTTGACCTCCCCCCTGATCGCGGAAGAACTCGAGGGTGGCTCCTCCGTCGTGGTGCATATTCAAGAGGGCCACGTCGTCGCTCGCTACGTACCCCATCTTCGATACTGCGCCTTCGACATCTACCTGCAAGGCTCGTCTGTCGCGAAGATGGCGGCCGCGAAGGAAGCCCTCGTCGCCGCGGTAGGAAGCCGAAGTACCTCGTCCTATCGCTTCGTGACGAGGGGATCGTTCGGCGTCGACGATGGCGACCGCTCGGTCGTCGGTCCGCCCGCCGCCGAGGACGATCGATGCGACGCCGCTTCCGACGGACCTCCTCCTCCTCGGACGCTGCGCAACGAGAAGCCGCCCGAGGCCTTCGACGCCCCCAAGCCGGCCACGCTGCACTCGTACGATAGCGCCGCGGCGCTGGAGCAGTGGCGCAACCAGAACTCGGTGGGAGGACAGATCCTCCTGCAGCTGGAGGTGGCACCCTTTTGGCCGGGGGAGGACGTCATAGTCCGCAGCGAAGGCAACGGAGGCATGGGGCGCCGCGCGACGATTGCTAACTTCGATGGAGAGACCGACGAGTACGACGTCGTCTACGACGACCGCGACGTCCGCGTGTCGACCCACCAAGGGTCCGGCCGGATCGTCCGGAGGGAACACGTCCCGGAGGACCGACTCGAACGGGCCGACGGGAGGGCCGCCGAGGCCGGCCTCGCGTCCATCGTGGAGCGCCTGTGGGAGGCGGCGGAGTACCCCTTCTCCATGGAAAGCGTGGAGGGCGGCGAGGTCCAATACTCGCGCGCGTACCGCGGAGACCTCGGCGAAGACGGGATGACGCTCGCCTTCGGTTGGACCGAGGGCACGGCGGTCGTGAGTTGGGACGGGAGAGAGAAGGTGGTGGTGGACTTCTTCGTGACGCCTGCGACGTTCGTCTACCTGTGGGAGACGGCGAGTCGATTGAGCTCGGACATCAACGTCGCGACCGTCACTTCCAGGGACGTCTTTCCTAGGGGGACGGAGTCGGTGTTTTTCTCGGAACTGATCCGAGAGGACGAGCTCCCGATTTGGGTGTGAGGGCATTTTGATGTCGTTGCCATCCTCGCGTGCAATGAAAGGCGGTGTACGATCGCCTTTTCTTTGAACTCATCGCTGCGCCTTATCGAACAGACCTGAAAAAATGTATAATATGCCCATACCTAGACATTGGAAATGTTCCCCTGTACGTTCTCTCACTTTTGGCCGGCCGGGTGTGTCGAGCTGTCTCTAGGCTGAGAATGAGTTCAAGCCAATTCATCAAGGAATACAGTTGTCTCTGCTTGTCTTGAGTTAGATATTTAGGCAGAGCAAAGGCATTGGAGGCAAGTTACCTACAGTAGAGTTTGCTTGAACTGATATGGCTGCACAAAAACCTACTGTACATTTGACTTCAAACGACGACCACCTCCCCGAAAACAGGTCCATTCTCATCGTTCGACGCACCGTTGTGATCAGAATGGCCGAGAAATGACCGATGATGGATTCAGATTTGAATCCGGCCGATATCAACGGAGATATTGACGATGACGGTTTGATCAAATCACAGTGATTTGTAGCAAATTTTCACAGCTTGAATCTCGGCATCCGAATGGCGGATTCCTTCATTTCAAGTTTGCGTTGAGTACTTCACTAAATGAAGGACTCAACGCAAACAAGAATGAAAAGATTTGGTTGGGGGAAGCCCAAGGTATGAGCTCCTCGGATGAGGGTCATTGTTTGAAGTCAAACGTGCAGTATGTTGATTATTCACTTTTTTATGTTCAAAGCTCAAAAACGCCACATTGCGTGACGTGACGAGCATCATGTCGTAAATTTTGTTACATCATGATGCGTCACAATGTTATTTGACGGTTCGATATATTGTGTCAATTGACGTATCGTAGGACGTTAAACGTCAGATCAGACATATGCTCGAACGACTAGAGGCATTGTTACATAATATCTAGAGCTAAAAGAAGAGCCGCAATAAAAAGTGCTTTTAATCATGAAGATACATTCTAAGTACCAAGCGTTGTGACATGCGACGTCCTTCCTAGGATACCCAGGTAGGGGACACCCCTATTGTACCATCACCGGCACTCAAGCTCAAAACAGCGGTGAGATCAAAACTGTCACGGAGCAGAACGACGCCCGTGGCCGCAGGGTCAGAGTGGGGGTCAAGCGTCAAGTCCAGCAGCAGAAGTTTCAGAAACATTTCCGAACTGGGCAACTAGCACAAAGGACTTCAATGTCACCTTGTCCTGAGTTTGGAACGGCGTAAGAAAATAAGTAGTACGCTCCTCGGACAAAACATTCCAGATACAACACAAATGCGAATTCCAAACTTACCACGTGGATGCTTCTTGCGGCACTCTTCACCGACCTGCTATTTGTCATTATCATCAGTGAACAGTGAAGAGGTAGAGGAACTGCCGGCTAACGGAGAATGAACAAAATTAAAAGACATGGACGGTGAAAGGCCCACACAATTTGAGGCCTCCGACATGCAAAGATCCCCAGGGAGAGCACGACAAGGAGGACTCACCTGGTGGTGAGCGTGGCCGCGGCGCACCCCACAACCACAAACCAATCCATGTCTGATGGTGAGCAGACCCAATTACACACTCTCCCACGCTGCCGGACTCCACGTTTATGTCCGCATCAGCGGATGCGCTAGCGACACCGCCCACTCCATTCCCTGCGCAGCCAGCAAGTGAAGAACAAAAACAAGTTTGGTGAGTGCTATTGTGCAAGCAAACAATTTGATCAAAAACCGCCCACCTCTTCCTCCAACCAAGATGGATGTCACCTAAAGGAGGGCAACGAATTGCGATCCAGTGGCACTGGCAACGTCAGGCGGTGGCAGGGACTTACAAGGTGTCGAGAGTGGGGTGAGGACGAGCGACTCTCAGCCCAATTAGGACAGCCCGCTGCAACGCGATGGCAAACGGCTCACCACTCACTGCAACGACGGCTGCCTCCGAGATGCCGTTCCCCCCCCTGCCACTGCGCCGCCAGTTTCACTCGACATCGCTGCATAAAAACTAGCACGTCATACTTTGTTAGCGCTTTCCTTAACAATAAGGATTGAATCAAAAGACAAAACTTACATCTGGCTTTCCGATCCAAGAATAAAATTGTGGCATCGCGGGTGGTCAACTAATCACGATGAAGCGGCGCCCTCAACGCCAGATCCAACACGATCTCCAGTGCAAGGCAAGTTAATTCATATGATTCCTAACCCGTCAGTGATTTAGGGTGAATGGGGAGGGGGCAGCAATGACATGAGTCAATTGGGCCATGGCGGAACCACCCCCCCCCCCTGAGTCGGCCGGCTTTTCATCGCATGATTGATTTTGTTTTTGTTTCTTCATGTTTGACGTTTGATTATGCTAGATTGTGCGTGTGTGATGTGTGATGGTTGGGTTTGGTCCCGTGACGTGCTTCCCAACACAAGCAACACGTGACTCACGCGTGTCGCAGCCAACCCGTGATGCTGTTTTCAGTGTGATGTGGTCATAATGTGATGACGTTACGCGTCACAGCGGCATGCCACGTCATGACGAATGTAAAAATCAACATAGTGATTCACCGTGCAAGATCAGCGAAAAAAATGTAAATTGGGCCCGGAAAGGTGTTGACAACTGGTTTTTGACTTGTAGTAGACTTATTCTTACCGTATGTTTGAAGAAGAATGCCCACAACGGAAATTAGCGGAATTAATTCTCGATAACTATGGGGACTTTTAACCTCGTTCCTTTTGCCAGCACTAGTTCAGCTCTCTGGCTAGTG
>JALLPA010000147.1:0-19458 GCA_036939895.1 Thalassiosira exigua
GGGAAAACAAGGGATGAAAACACCCCCCCCCCCCCCCCCGTGTTTCCAGGAGTTGAGAATTATTGCATTTCAAATATTAGTAACTTGTGCCCGCCTTAGCCTTAGTAGATATCCTCTTGGAGGTACACTAGTTTCGGCTAGAACTAGTTTGTACGTGGAAATCATTATAAGCTACGGTACCAATGTTTAGTATAGTAGACACTACAATAGTATACCCCAGAGATAAGACACCATATGTGTACTATACTGTAGCAGCACTGTAATGTCATACCGTAGCATCACTGTACTGTCTGTTTGCTATGAAATGATCACGTACTATTTTCAATGCGCCCAAATGTAACCGAGCGACACATCGTTGGAAAACCCTTGCAAAGACGACCAATTGGAGCTAATGAACACGTCCAAACTCGGTGAAAAGTTTTAGCTATTTGTATCTGTTTCGGTACTATTGTGATATTTACTTATTACACGGTTTATCTAGGTAAATGATTTGTCTCGTTTAGTAAACCTAAAAGTAAAATCCCGGATTTTTCGTCTCTCTTATTGCTGGGGGCACTTGTAGCTCATCCCAGACCCATGTTTCACTTCTGAAACTTCACCCGTCACTAGCCAGAGAGCAGGGCTAATTATGGGAAAAGAAACGAGGAAAAAACTCCCTGATGCGCCCCCATTTGGGGGGTGAAATTATCATCTCAAGCCATAACAAACGTAGGTACATTATCGCCCCCAATCATAGCAGAAATTATGTTGTGGCGAAGCTCGGATAAAGAATGAACACGTCAGCTGTCAATGTCATTACATGACGTCACGCAACGCAAATCCTTGGAACAGGGAGGGTGAATCATGAGGAGACATTAAAATATTTTAGAGAAAATTAATTCATGGGTATATCGAAACATGAGATGAAAATCCATCTATTACATAGATATATTTATGCCCAAACTACATTTTTTCTGAGGGAATAATTTTCTACTGTTACCATCTGACTGTTACCCCATCTTTGAGGAAACGGTGCACAAGAACAAGAAGTCAGCGATGCGCGATAGCAAGCCAAGAAAGAACATGGACTTGGCTGGGCTGGACATGAAACATGTTGATAAACCCAGATCTTGCCCAGATAGAGGAGACCGAACATGATGCCCTCGCGACGGGGGTTGGCCGCCGCCGCCCTACGACGGAGGACGGGGACCGCGGGGACGGGCCCTCCTCGCCTCCGCCGCTGCGGCTTCCATCCCGGCCATGTCGCCTGGCAGAGGGGCGACGCCGGCGAGGAGGTCGAGGCGGTCTTCGTCTTCCACCGCCACGGCGACCGCGCCCCGAACCGCCACCTCGGCCACCCGTCCCGGCGCGTCGACGAGGCCGCGCACTGGCGTGATCGCGTCTTCGTTCCTGACGACGGGGGCGGCGGTGGCGGTGGCGGCGGCGGCATCCGTACCCTGTCGGAGCGCTTTCCCCCGGAGGTGCACCCCAGCCAAAACGGGGGGACGTTCCTCGACCTGGACCGGGAGCCGTTCGGGTTCCTGACGGGACGAGGGGCGGAGCAGATGCGGGAGGCGGGGGCGCGGTTTCGAAGGAGACATCTTCATCGAGAGGATGAGGGCGGCGGCGAATCGATGCTGGACCGTTGGGACGTCCAGGCGTACTCGACCAATTACCTGCGCACTGTGACGAGCGTGCAATGCTTCCTCCACGGGCTCATGGGGCGTGGCCCAGACGACGGTCGAAGTGGTGACCCACACGAGCGCCCGATTCCAGTCCAGGTCAGGGACAAGGAAGTCGACACGCTGAACGCGTTCGAAAAACGCCCAAGAATGATGGACGACCTGGTCCGGGACGTCATTGCCACTGAGCAATTCCAGCGGTGAGTGCATCTTGTTTCGCCTCGTCCGACGAGTTGTTCTACAGGGTGGTTCGATGGCTTGGGATCATTGCATGGATAGAGAATCAAAGAAAGTTCACATGAAAATATTGGAATGGAATGCCTGAGTATTGAAGTGCAACAATAAACAAGTTCGTGATTTGTTACAGAGGAGTTTGAAGAAGAATGTTAGGTTATTTTGACAAACTTCAATGCCATTAATTGCAATCTTCCTTCAATGAAGACCACTTCGTCTTTGGTTTCTTTGCAGGTACTCATAATTTTTTGTCTCCGTTCAAATGTACAAACAAAAACAGGATAGACGCCGATGCCCGGACGCTCGCTGACAACCTCTCCTCCATCCTCCCGGGTTTGCGCAACGCCCCACAAGCGTTTGGCGGGACGCCCTCGGGGTTAAACTGGGTCCACGCCCATGATCACTTTGTGTGCCGGTCAGCGCACTCCGTGCCTCTCCTTGCTCGTTTGGGCCCACGCGGTGCCATCCGTGCTGGCGGACGGGCGGACGCCGAGGCTGAGGCTGCGCTGGCTGCCATGGCGGGCCCTGTGCGGTCCCACTTAGCATGGAGGTTCCGGGAGTGGTACCGCTGCCCCCGACTTCTGGCAGCTGTGGCATGCCCGCCATTTAGGGAAATTGCGCAGGTCATGACAACAGCAGCCTCCAGGAGTGGTGATGTCAGCAGCGGATTAAGGAAGCCGTTTGCTGTTTACTCGGTACATGATGTCACCCTGATTGCGCTTCTCTATGCTATTGGGGCAGACTTCTTGGTGACTAGCGATCATGAAGGAACAGTCACACCATCTTGGAGGTGGTGGCCTGCGTACTCATCGACTGTCACGTTCGAGCTGGTCCGCCTCAACTGCTGCCCCCCGACAACGAGTGACCGTGAGCTCCACGCAGTGAGGGTGCTCCTGAATGGGAAAGCACTGCGGCTCATGCCACGGATGTCTGCTGAGGATGAAGGGCTCCTTGAGGATGGCAGGCCCCCATGCTCCACGCGCGTATTCGATGAGTGCCGTTTGATGGGCCTCTCAGACTTCAAGCTGGCAATCAATGCCCTGGAAGAGGTCAGCGAACATTCCTGGGATAGCTCCAGCCAGGGTGGTGACGATGTGGAGAGTATGGAACGTGTGAACAGAATTGTTGGTGTAGATGGTGGTTGAAGCCAGATTTCCGTGATGAAATAAATAATGTAGGGTAGATTGTTGAATTAGATAAATGAGCTAATGATAAGTCAAGGTGACAACCCCTGGATGGAACAACTCCAAGTCAGCAGGGCACACACAACCTCTCTCTTCTCCGGTGAAGTTGACGCCGCTTTCATTGTTGTTGCTGAGGCAATACTACTTACTTTGTGCAAACCAAAGGGTTGGCTATGTCCCGATCCCTGTCTTTGCTGACGTTTATGACAGCCTCTGACCCGAGCGAATTGGCCATCCCATCTGGTCTACAAAAGCCCATTTCCACCCACATATGGGGCCCCATGCCCCCCCCCCCCTCCCCCCCCCGAGCTTCTAGAATGATGAAAACCAACTCGCCTAACTCAGGTCAGCAAGGCTCTCCTAGCTTTATTTTGTCTGTTCCCCATAGTGGTTTTTCTGTGCGAGGTTTTATATTGATTAGGACATACCAGCCAAATACACGGGGTGGTATTCTAGGTCACAGCTCGACCCCAATGAACCAGCACAAGCTGACACCATTGCAGTGAGGGCCACTTAACCTCCACCTCTAGCGAGACTACTGCAGCCCAGAATAGCAACATACCATCTATATCAATGCTGTAATAAAGACGGAGAAGAATCCAATCATTGACTCTGGAATTGTCCCTTTTATCTTGACAAAAGAGTAACTTCTGTACCCTCATTCTTTGCAATTATAACTGCTCGGGAAGTAGATGAGGAAGTGTTGTCTTCTTGTAGGCAGATGGATGATACGACCTCAGTCATTGTGACAAAGCTATATTTGTTCTTTTAGCAAGGATTATGATATCAATCAATTTATTTCACTCGATATCTTTCTCTTCTTCTCGTGCCGGCGACCACGTATGCACAACAACCGTGTGCCAACCATACATATTTATGGTGCACCTTTGTAATGCACAGAGTGTGGCTCTTAGACCAAGAAGGGAGACTAGTTTGGGTTCTATGTGGGGACAATTTCTACGTAACCAATAAAAATTCAAATTCTTCGAAAATAGTTTTTGTATCTAACTTTCAACTTATTATCAAACGGGGGGATATGCTTAAGATGGAATGAGGACGAATCGAGAAGCGTATGTTATATTCTTGATTGCCTCCGTTTTAGAGCGGATAGCCCATTTTCCCCCAAAAAGAGTTGTACGGCCTATCGATCGCCAACGTCAATTTGTCGCAAGGGGGTCGCGAGCGATCAGAATGTCACCACTTGCTCCTTGGATCTTCACGCAATCCTCATACTCTGTCGCACTGTCTTGCTTTCACCAACTTACTAGCAATTTACTGAAAAAAGAGGGCCAGATCTGGCTCAAACAAAATTATTTATTGGCAGCAAGTGCAGATTTATGAAGTCTTGGTGTCAAATTTATGCAAAAGGGGCAATATCCGATGACAGTGTTTTTTCTTCTTTAAAATCGAGACGTGAGTCGTGAAAGATATTAATTCCGTGCTGATCGGCAATATGTGTTCGAGAATACGAGTAACGATAAACAAACAAAATTGACCATTGACCGGGGCAACTCGGGCAACTATTTACATGCTTCATCCGTGCTTGAGGAGTGTGTTTGATCATACTTCGAAAGGTACGTGGTAGTTCGCTAGCTTTTCTGTCTCGACGATCATCAACCACCTCCGACCAGCAATACACCAAATAGCAGTTTTAGAGAATAAGATGGCCTATCTGTCAGCGGATTTTGTCAACTTTTGGTCGACTTTTGCCCGACTCGGTTGACAGACTCAATTGACAGACTGGCCAACTTATGGACCGGTCAGCTCCGGGCTGACTTCAATCTGGGCTGACTTCAAGAAGTCAGCTATAAGTTGCCTCCAATGACAAGAAGTACTAAGAACTTGACATTCCATCACCCACCACCGGCAGGGAACCTGCTGCGACTTGCCTCTGATGGCCGGGTTGGTGAATTCGCCATCAAGTTTTGGTTGCATGCAAGCCAGCTCTGCCACAAATTTTGTTAAAGAAGAATTCTGGCCCTGGCTGACTTTTTGCCGAAAGACAGCCAGTTGGCAGGCAGACTGGGCTTAGTTGGTCGGTCAACTAGCCGAGTCTGTCGGCCAACTGGCCAACTTTTGGCTAATCCGCCGGCGGATTTGGCCAACCTCTGACCATCTTCTAGCCGATTTATGACCTACTTTTGGCCAACTTTGCAGGTCAGCTGGCCAACTTGGCATAGTAAATCGTCAGCTGCGTCCAGTGTTTTGTAGCAACCGTCCCTCTTCTCCCCTTGATTTTGATGCGAAGATAAACTTCTTTCTCCTCGTTATTTTTGAAGTCCAATGGAACGATTGATATATATTGGGATGTTTGTGCCGGGAGGAGGAGGCCATGGCATCCAAAGTCGCTAGAGAGGAGAAAAGTCAACGTACTTTACTTTTGTTTTGATATTATATTGGAATTATAAAACTATTTTTGTCTTGTACCTACACTGCCGCCCGCCTGCCTCATAAGACGTTGCGGACGCCAGGACAATGTGCGGCATGAACACAACCAAAATGAAGCGATCATCACCTCCGAGTGCTGCTGGGGCCTCAATCTTCTGTCGTTAGGTCGCGGCAGATGCCATCAATCAAGGGCTCTAATGAGAGCCTTGGTTACTTGGCTACTGGTTTGTCAGCGGCGACTAGTGCTACGCAATTTGCCGGTCGACAAAATGACCTTCCCTGAATCAGCTTGTCTCCATGTCGTAGGATTGATTCGGTTTAAGTAATTTTGATAACTGTAAATATAATATTACTACATGATACCATCGAGCGACCTAATATTTATAGAATTAGTTTCGGTTAGATGTGTCGCTTCGCGTAGTCAAACTCGTCCGTTGAGGTCAGCAGCTGCCATAGTCTTCAACAAGCAGCAAAATATTTTGGATTCTCCCTGTTTCATTTTCCTTTCAGGGGGGTTCGGGTGGAACACAATGCCTGGTTAATTGTTCTGAGGGAATTGTGACCCACTAGCCGTAAAAACAATTTTCTGCTCAGCGTCTTCATGGGGCCTGGATCACTGCCATGACAGCCGTCAAAGTGATGGGAGCCCGGAGGCGTCATGATCGGTTGGTGGGAGGTACAATACGTACTTACCTACCTCCCTCTATCTACAGTTAAAACCCGCACAATACAAGTGCACAAGAGTGAATTCTGTGAAAATGTCAAGAAACAGGGACCGTGTCAGTGTAAGCGCTCGTGGCATCATTTTTTTATGATTGTTCGAGGGTCGTTCAATTTGTACTAATTCTACCTCGTCAAAATATTTTCGATTTTTATCTTTTGTTCCCATGTAGGACCCAAACTAGTCAGGATTCATACAACTACGACACAGCATTGCTTTGAATCCACTCTCAACTGATTAGGGACTTTCTGGTCTGCTGCTCAAAGCAAGGGGAAGTTATCAGATCTTAAAAAAAGGCCAATTTCCTCATTGAGAAATTTTCCTTGCTTGGATTTCATGGACACTCTGGCTACGTATAAGAAGGATTAATACAATTGTCTAATCGCCACAGATTATGTGACTTTTTCAGGTTTTGTTTTTGCCCCACACGATTTTCAACCGTAGATAGGTATGTAGATCAGAGAGGGAAAAAGAGAGAAGTGGTTAGGTATGGATCGTACCCCCCTCACCAACGAACCATGATGCATTCGCTTCCCATCACTTAGGCGACCGTAGTTGCGGCAGTAAAGTCACCATGAAATCATCAAGCGACGAATTGCTTTTATGGTAGGTATAATATTTCCTCCATTGTGATTTATGTGTATTTGTTCCACCTCGATCCCCATTCAAAAGAAAATGGCACTCACGGAATCGCATATAATTTGCATCTTGTTGAAGACCATAGCAGCTACAGGGCTTAACGATCTATTCATCCTTTGCTGAGTGACAAATCGAATCTACTGTAGCTATATTAATACATGATAGTTCGTCAGCGGCGTTGGATAAATTCAAGGTTAAGTTTTATCTAACTACTTAAAATTGTTGGCCCGATGCCGTCAAAATGAGCTGTTTTAGTTAGCAGCTCTTTCTTCTTCCGGTAAAATGTCAAACACAAGTCTCCGTCATCGAACCGATAGCTAATGACAATGGCTATCAAGACAGCCCTTGATTGATGGTATCCGCCTCCATATAGCAGCAAAACATGGAATCCGCTGCAGTAGCCGTCGCTGATGCTCTGACTGTTGTTGTATGTGGTCTCACGCGTTGTGTCTTGCGTGGCATGCAACGGGAGGCAGGTGGTAGTACCTACCCAGGATCAAAACATTAATTCATCTCAGGACTCAGGAGAGAGCCGACCATCAATGAACTCTCCTTGTGAATGGAATTCATGGTGTCATCGGGGACAACGTTGATGCTGATAGTTGGTGCATAATCTACTTGAGTAGAGGAAGTGTTACCTAATTTTACTTTTTTGATCCGGGGAGTTCTAGAGGGCGCAATCTGTTTACAAAAAAGTTGGGACAAATGTTCTAGCTCAGCTAGAAAAAATGTCTCCGTTCCTATCTCAGGCCCGCTCACTGCAAAGTGATTTTGCTGCCGACTGATAGCGCCAGGAAAAGCCTTCCTTTTCGATTGACCATTCCTCCCTACCTGGGCCAATGGTGCTAGCGTTGTTCGTCTAGGAAACTTTTCCCGTTTTGGAAATTTGGTTTTGCCAATTATGCTAGGCGTCAGAGCATTTTAGCTTTAATGTATCCAATAGCCCACAATTAGCAAGAAATGAATTTGTGTTGGCTACACCAACCTAGAACTAACAATTGCCCATTACAGGTATATCAAGGCTCTCGTTCATAGAAGCCAGGTTGCAGCAAAACGGTGCACCATGGAATCTGTGATGCCTGCCCATCTTACAGCAATATGTGAAATTTTCAGACAATTTTTGACATGATTGATGTTTGCGCTAAATTGGTCGTGCCAATTTGATCAATGAGATACCAGTAAGAGGTTTGTAAAAAGAGCGTGCTAGTTTTTATCGGTCATGATACAGATTAATGCAGGAGTAGGTGCACAAAGTGGTACACTGGTTGCTTTGATTGAAGAAGGCGGAAAATAATCCACTCAAAAATCCAAATAAAATATGTATTATGCACAACACACTAGATTGATTTTGATCCTGTATGGGTTGTTTTCATACAAAACTTTTAATTCCTACATAGAGGCCTGCAGAGGTAGAAGTATACCAGCTTATGATATAAGAACTGATAAAATGACTGATTTGCAATCAAATTTGCCGTTTTATTTTGTGCACTTTTTCCGTGTGACCACAACATCACGTCAGCATTTTGTTTGTGCAGTGCTTCACAGGTGGAAGGCAGGAGAGAGTGTGTTTATCAGCAGAGGTACGAGTTTTGGTGTTTGATCTATTATTTTTGTGCACTGTACTTGCCCTTGCAATTGCTTTGTGCTTAGCGTTGCACAACCATATTACCACCACTTTATAGCTATCACTTCTGCAACAAAAGATGCCTTGAAGAGAAAGAGTTATCTTGTGTTGGAATCAGTATAGTATAGTCCATGGGATCTATGATGGGGCAAAGTACGGCAGCTCAGAAAGGTCAACATCATTATCGATTTGTTCGTGATTTTGTTAGTGTAATCCAATGAAAAGAGCTGAAAACAGTTTTTGGCCATGACCGATATGACAGTGATTCACACAGAGAATCACAACCCATCACTACACAAAAGGTAAAATTGTTACCAAGTATGCTAAGCTAGGATTAATTTTTAGAAAGGGTTTTGTTACTGTGGCTTTTACTGATACATGAGGGTATGAATAATCTATGAAATAGTTAGTCTGGCTCAGCTCAATGCAAGGCATGCTGATGTGTGTACGAAAGAGCATCCTGGGTATCCAATTAAACCCCTTTCATTCAAACCTAAAATTGATGTTGCATATCAACTCAATAGTAAGACATGGAACTAGGTAAATCAAATACAAAAGATTCATGTGTAAATCAAAGACAATCATAAACAGAGTAGAGACATGATAATCTCACGCAGTGCCCTTATTGGGGGAAAATAGTGATGGGTTATAGAAGTCCAGATGACTAAGAAAAGGATCACGTCAAAAATGCCTTGGGTAGAAAGTAAAGACAAAATGTTTAAATAGACACAATACTGAGGATGCAGAAATAATTATTTTATCACGCAACATACAATTACCTTCTGTATTTGATGCATCAATGATTTTCTCTGTTGATACCCCTCTGTGTGATCCCCTGCAATCGTCCAGCTCCCGTGTCTTTGTTTTTCTGGGTCGTAATAAAAAGGCATTGTGTGGAAATCAACAAAGGCAAAGGCTGAGGATAGTGGACCGCAGACTACAAACAGTGACTGCAAAAAGTTAACAACTGAAGAGCAACTGCAAAACAAATGATGACAACGGCAACAGTATTGACGTTACAAAAGCAACAGTGATGACAACATATGGGAAGGCACAGCAACAATTACAAGTGATAAGTAACTAAAACGAGTGGCGAGTGATGACATTTCCATCGAGAATTCTTATTCATGGACTTCTTTGCAACCATACTTTATTGCAGTTTGAGTTTTGAGTTTTGAAATGTAATAAGCAGCTTTTAATCTCGCTGAACATTTCAACAATTCATTGCCCCCATGACAGTAATTATTATTGGGGTCGTCACTTCGAACTTGGTTGCATGAGATGGTTTTGATTTTTCAAATTTAGTTCTAAGCAGACAAAACGTGAAATAACACAAAAGATATTTCTTAATAGTGTACTTCAGGCAGGTGATCGCTTCCAACCCCAGATCTGCTGATTCTCCTTTTGTTTATTGGTGCACAGTTAGTCCATCCCCACAGTATCCCTGACTGAAGATGTCATTGAAAGATACCATTTGCTAGTGAACGACAGATTTGACTTGTTGCCAAGTTTGGGGGTAAGATTTCGATGTTTTAGTATTGAACAGTGTTAGACACCAGATACATATACCTTTTCTTAGTGTCTAGTTCTAGAGGCATTACCCAGACCCAGAACTGCAATGAGGTGATGTGGTATGCACAAATCCTTTTTTAATTTGTAATTATGAGATACCCCGATGATAGATCTTTCTAATGACAGTATTTAGTCTGAATAATATATGACATTCGATGTGATTTCGATTCCTGACATATTTATATAGGCAAGTTGTAAATAACAGTAAGAACACTCTGTTTTTAAGAGACCAAGAATTCAAATTGAACCTTCCATATCTACACGATGTTTAAGTATGGGGTTTTCTGTTCAATTTGACTTGCCCTAAATTCGAGCTGCATGATTGAAGTGTTGCAAGCAACATTTTTGTACATGTGGTTAGTTATTGTTGGTCGGTTGTTTCATCATGTGTATCGTTTCTATCACGAGCGATAAAATTTCCTGGAGATTTAAAAACCACTGAGCATTTTCAGTTCGTATGCAAACGAGTTCGTCGCAAAATGTCCTTTTTAAGAAGGATAGCTAAATTCATCATTTATATTTAAACTGGTTTTCATCTCATATGAATGTGACAGACCTACTGTAATAGCAAATTAAACGGCTATAATTTGGCATGACTGTTATGGCAGTTGTCATTACGTCTTCATGTGTATTTCAAATGAAAACATTATTGCATACATTTTGGTCTAGAATTATGTGGATCAAGACAACTTGAATAAAAACAAGAAAGATCAATGATTATTTGGGAAATTTCAAATAAAATTTGATCAGAGCCCCATCACTTTGCAATATGAAGTAAAAATATCAAACATTTCTATTGAGTTACTGCTAACCAATAATTTGGGAAAATTTGGGGTTGGTAGTTAGCACTTTCGATCATCTGTACAATATCTATTGTTTTAACGCAAGAAAAATCAACACGCATTTCCTGCCATGCCATAATCTAACAAAACATATCACAAAAAAATCTGACTGGAGATTGATTTGAAGTTCAGTGTCAGTTTTATTGTGCCAGGAATACAGGTGAGGTGCAAAAATTGCTAATATATACCATATCATGTGATTTCAGCACTTATTGTTGAAATATCTAAACAAATTGGAACACTGTTGCCCTTGACACATGTCTTCAGAATGAATAAAAGTGGTGATCCTTAGATTGACAAATCAGATAAGATTACTAATGCATTTGGGCACATTATGTTGTCCTATTGGCTCAGAAAGGATTCTGTCTCTAAGCTATCTCGATATCAAATCAGTCGATTGGGAGGATTGTAAAATCTAAATCAATCAATCACTCACTACCAAAAAATATGTTAGCAATACCATGTAATTACATAATGCTACAATGTGATTCACGAAACCATGAAGAATATATTTTGTTCAAGATGACGTCAAAATAATATCTGAACGAGTAAACTAGCAAAACTGTCCGTCCTTCTATTCTGCCTTCCCAGGGGAGTTTGAAGTTCATCCAGCTTATTTTATTTGTCTTGGTAAGGGCTTTCCGGCGATATGCTACTCGGGTAACCTTGGATGTCTACAAAATTTCACTTCGTAGCATTCCAAATATGGTACATAACACGATCCTTTACTATTGTTGGTCTGTTTGACTATACACTACGACCAACCCACAGGTCTAGCAATATAAAATATTACACAGATGGAGCAATATTGTGGTACAAGTATCAGAACACCATTTAAATTTCTTATCACAATACGGTACACTATCCAACAGTAGGTCCAAATTAGTGGTACAAAGACGGTGGGATATTCGTATCAATATATAAAAATCTATATCCAGTAATATGGTACTTTTTCATTGCAGTGAGGCCTCTGGGATTTACAACAGAGTTGTCTTTTCCTGACATGTTTGAATACCGCAAGCAACGAATGATATCATGAAATTAAAATGCCATAATTTGACTCAACTGCCATGGAAATCGTCGTTTCTTCTTCATGTGCGATTGAACTGAAACCATTAGTACGTACGTTTTTGTCTTGGAATATGTGGCACAATACTACTCGAATAAAAGCAAAGAAGATCAACAATCATTTGGAACATTTCAAGTAAAATTGGGACAGGGCCCCAACAATATGCAACACAAGTGAGAAGAACATACATTTTCTAATTGAGTGACTAGCAACCCATAAATTTGGCAAATTTGGATTGATGTTTTGTCCTTTTTATCAATTGTAAATATCTATTGTTTACATAAGACAACTGATTTTCAATGTTCCGATAGGTCTTCATGTAACATAATGTGTTGCAAGCAATTTCCTGACTGAAAATTGGCTTGAAGTTCAGCGCAATTTTTTCGTAACAGGAATAAGTATGAGGTGCGAACATTCGTCGCGAACAACAACACAGCTTTCTGATTTCAGCATGAATGGGTTAAAAATCTGAGGAAACCAGAATTCTGGTGCACTAGACACATCATGCCGTGAGAATGGATAAAAGTGGTCACTCTTTGTCAAACTAATCGGATAGTATGTGAGTATGACTAATTGGATAGTATGATTTCTTTTAAGCAATGTTGTCCAGTTAAGTGCTCTGTATCATTGGCAGAACAAAGGCCATGATTGTCAATTGATACAAAAGACGACTTGTGATACTGTACTCGTGTCATGCCTTGGCTTTCAATTGCAAGTAGCATTAAGACCCTGATAGGTATTGCACCTCCTTCAAATACCACCCTAAACAAAATTTGGCTTGTGATGTTGTACTCCTGTTGTGTTTTGGCTATCAGTCTCAATATGCAAGCCAACCCTAACAAGAATACATGGCTTATTGTGCACACTAAATTGCATTGGTCCCTTAACATGCCTCTAGGATACAACGGAGTCGCCCACTCCTGACTTGCTTGCTATTTTTAATGGACATATTTTGCAGACTGACAGAAAACACTTTCTTGAAGCGGAGCTAATGATCAAAGCAACTTATGACTTTCAAGCTTAATTAAAGCTTTTGCATCCAAATTTTGCTGCCGGGGATTTTCCCTTTATGGCAACAAGATGGGTAAAGCACGCAAATTGCAGCTATGGCTAAGGTATGGATATAGTTCTATAGCACATCTATGCCATTTAATAGATTATCTGCTTTTATGGTAAACCATTGATAATAATTAAAAATTAATGGTCTGCTATTTGGCTTTGTTGACCTGGCAGCTAAAATTGTTTCTTTATATGCTTTGAATCAATTCGTGCATTTTTGTCAGGAAATATGTGATGCAAGACTACTTGAATAAACGCAATGAAGATCACCCTAAACAGTTACATCTCTTGATATTCTGTTCAAAGCATCAATTGCATCGTCAGGGAAAAAGAACATGACACCCTGGTGTGTTCCCTCTGGCACTCTGGTTAGGGTTGCATCAGGGATCATTGACTCTAAGTACTCTGCACCCCTGATGGATATCATGGCATCACATTCCCCATGCCAAAGCAACACCTGGCGCTGGGCAGGTATCCTTGTTTTGTAAATAAGCCCAATTTCTTGCTGTGTACTGATACAAACTGCTATGTCTCTAGCATCACCCTCATCGTTGTTGCCCCCTTCGGTTTCGCCGCCACAGGCATGGATAACTCCATTTACAAACGTACTGGTGCTCTCATCTATTCCGTCGTCATGGATCCATTTCATCATGTCAACAAATTCACCTCCATCCTGGTACTGTGCTTCATACAACATAATTTCACCGTTAGATAACCCATCCTTCCACACTTTTTCTATCCAAGTTGGTGGGACACTGCCAAAAACGGAGCTGACACTCCCCATGAACCCTCCGGCCAACAGAGAAACCATCCATTTTGGACCAAAGAGTCCCTTCATCGCCAATCTGTGAGTCAGTGAGTGCATCGGTGGGGTTGTGGTCGTTATGTGATTCTCAAGGTTCGCATCGCCACAGATCGTTGATGAAGAGTCAGAACGCAAAACCCAACTTGCAATACCAATGATGTACCCCGTGGTGCGTTCAGGAAACTGCGATGCGAAAAAGTAGGCATAGGTTGCCCCGGCGCACATGTAAAATAAACTCGCTTTCTTGATGCCATAAAAGTCTAACACAGAAACTACATCTTGGCATGCTGTGTTTATGTGTCGTCTTTCATCGCTGGGCACATTTCCTTGGTTGGGTGACACGGGGCTGCTATAAGTCCCTCCTTTTCCAGGTCGATTCACACACAAGAATAGAACATCTTTGTCGCATTCAAAATTTGGAGAGTAGCGTGAAATTACTGCTTCGAGCAATCGACGACTGGGTCCGGCAGGGTAGAAGAAGATCCAGCATGCGCCGATATTGGCCAAAGAGTCCGGATCGTCGACATCAAGGATGCTGGTAGGGGATTCAGGCTCCCTTCGTAGAAGAGCTGTAGCATAGTGGATGTCCCGTCCGTCTGGGCCGTGAAAGGCTTTTAGACGTATTGATTTCTGCGTCATGATGTAGAAGAGCTGTTAGTTTGTGTTTCGTTGTACAATATCTATTTTTTATGGGGTTGCGTTGCGTGGCAGTCGGCATTGGCAGTCGGCGTGCCGTTAGTTCGGCGGCGGGGCCGGCGCCCGCCTCGCCCGCCTTCATTCGCTCGACCGGCGGTCGATCGGTCCCACATGTGACGGATGACGCGTGTCGCGCGTCGAGCGACGTTCGTAGAAAGTATCTAGATGATAGAGGAGGGGAAGTATCGTAAGCAAGAGCGCGTGCGGGATGGTACCATACAATAATGATTGAGAACACCTATGATATGGTATGAGAACCCTAACTGGCGATATTTGTTCGTTCGCTATTCGTAGGAAATAGGTATCACTATCGCCAGAGACGTTTGATCAATTCTATGGCATCAAACTGGACTGGGGAGCCGCGACTTGAGAGATGCTTTGAAGCTAAAATGAAAACACTGAGTAGCATACCCGAGACTGAAGTTTTACGGCTCCGTTGCTTTGTCTCTGATAGATCGCAGTGTCCATGTGAAACATGATGGTTTGTCTTGGCATCTCCCCTTTCATCTTTCATTGTCTCATCTATTTGCTCCATGCAGTAAGCACGCAGAGAACTCAGGTGAAGGGGAGAAGGTACAGTTGATGCCACGTTCTGAACCTCTCTCGATAAAACAATGCCCGTTCAGTTTCAATAACATCATCATAAGATAGTTCGAGGACCTTCAAGGATCGATGATGTTGCCCACGTAGAAGTTTGGTAGCTCAACATGGCATGGTAAATGGGGCCTCTCGGGAGTAAACCCCACTTTCTTTCTGCAGTACCGACATGTATCAAGAGATCACAGTGAAACATCCATACATGGTGTGACACACATCTTAAATATCTTAAACGCAGCAACAACTTCGTGCATAGGTATTCGTTGCCGATGTTATCGACTTATGTATTATCACGTCAACACACTTGACAAAGAGAAAGCCCATAAGGAAGAATCCTTCTAATCAAAACAACTTTGACAGCCACGCAATAGCCATGCCTCATTCGAATCAGCAATAAAAGTTCACCATCATGGCATCAAACAATGTAACCTCATCACTACACCGCCACCACCCAAGTATCAGAGCCTGCCAATACCCCCATAATCGCCATCGCCGCCTCTGAACAAGTTTCCTGCATAGGTAGAATAAAAGCCCCCGCCCATTCCCCCGGGGTTGCCACTCCAGCCAAATCCATTCCCTCCGCAGATGCCACCGCCAGCATATGGACTCCGATTAGGGCCTGGAACTCCATTGCGACGGGGAACGATTCCGCCGTTGTCTCGGCATCTCCACCTGTCTCCTGCAATGAGACTTTCGTCTGGCGGAAGCATGCATACTTCAATGCAATTGCCCATGCTCACTATTTCTTTTGCGTTCGATTGATTCAACGCTCGTCTGGATTTCTGTGATCATTGACCAATCTAGGTACTGCATCGACAAGCATCAAAAACAACTTTTGGGTTCTCGTTCATCGAAATACTTACCTAAGTACGAATTTTCTGTCGTGTTTTGTGAGCTTGACGCGTCGTCTCATCCTCCGTGGATACGCCGGCGCTCGCCTCAGGGAAGCACTCCTTCGGCATTGGGTAGCCACCAACCTAGAGCCTTAGACCCTACTCAGCGCCCCTCTTCACCACGCCGTCCCGCCAGCCGGCCCATGCGTGGCAGGTCTTAAGCCGTCAGATGGGGTCGGGGAGCCATCCTCGCCGTCGCGCTCCACCTCCACCACCGTCGTCGATGCAGCATAAACCTGTATTCCCCCTTGACCGGAGCCTCAGCCTCGACCAGCCCGTCCCCGTCCATCTTGACACTGAGACTGCGGGGGCGAAGAATGAAGCTGAAGCGGGGACGTGAAGAAAGAAGGGAAGAAGGAGAAAGTGAGGGAACCTACCTTTGGGTTGGGCATAAAATATATCCGTTTGTGCAGGTTCAGATTGGATACGATCCGAAATGCCGTCTCCTCTACAGTCCGGCATCACATCTAAGTGTAGTATGGTATCGCTCGGTTCGTACGGAAAGATCGCGGATACAAATTATGTTCAATCAAGCTGTTCGGATCGAAGCGATTCCACTTGGCACCTTCTCGTACATTTACTAGAGGACCCGTTTGTTATCCAAGGAAATGCAAATTGTATGCCAAATAAATCACGGACCTATTAACATGTCTAAAACATCAGATGACAGAAGATGACGCGTCACTGTCCACCTCAAACCGCACATTCTTCATCTCCATTTTAGAGCGAGGCGAGAGCCCAGAGCTCACGGCGCCGACTGCCGTCGAGGTTCGTAGCTTGAGGTTGAGGAGCGGCGCCGGGGCACACCACCTGCTTCATAGGCCTCGGATCTCCCGATGGACGTCGGCAGCCGGACGATTGCGGCCTCGTCGCCGGGGCGCGGTCCTCCGCGGTCGCGGCGGCGGAGGACCGGGGGTTCCCCCCTTCGCCCGTCGGCGGCGCTGCCGACGCTGGCCCTGGCGTGCCTCGTCGCCACATCCGGCGCGTTCCGGGCCGCTCCTGGTCGGACGGCGATTCGCGAGAGGTCGTCCGTGGGGAAAGCGGCGCCGTGGGCGTCGTCGCGACCGCTCGCGGCCCTGGATCGGTCGCGGCGATATGGGCGCGCCGTCCAGCTCGCTGGGATTCGGCGACGGGAGGGGGCGCCGGGCCAGGGTAGGATTGGCGACGGCGTCGTTCGCGCCGGTCATTTCGGTGGAGCAGGCGTGGGACTGTTTCCGTGCCGAGGGAAGCCCACTCGGGACGGCGCGATGACCGTGGCGATGTCGGCGGAGAGCGGTGCGTCTGGAAGTGACCCTTCCAACAGCGACAGCTCGTCAGATAGGAGCCCCTTGGTCCGAGTTTTGCTCTCGTTTAGGAGGTTGATTGCTCGACTCTGGGTAAGGTCGCGTGGGTTTGAATCGCGTTGTATTATTTGCTTGCTTGGGGATCATTTTGCCTGATTTTTTTGCTTGCCTTTTTTTCTTTTGCGGTGAATTAGAGTCTTCTCCTGAAGCCCTTTCAATTTCTGAGGAAAGCTGATAAGAGCACGCAGGATGATGAACCCATTCAAGAAGAGGTGGCAATCACAACAGTTGAAAATATTGCGGCAGTAGAAGAAGATTTGGAGAATATTGAAACAACAACCCTAACATCGGACATAAAAAGAGGAGAAAAGGTAGAACTGACAGCCACTGATCAGGATATGCCAAAGGACGTCACAGTGCCCACTCCAACGCCAAAAGAACCTGCAACAGTAGCAACGACGAAAACGACAGCGGCTGTTTCAATCGACTCCGCCACGGAGTCCCGCCAGGCTACCTCCTCGGCCAATGTTGACCTCACCGGCAACTGGACCCTCATCGTTGACGAGCCCTTTACGACTCAATACGATGAGTACCTGCGCAAGCTCGGCCAGCCCCTGCTCGTGCGCGCCGCGGCCCTGGCAGTTATTGGGAGCACCCACGAGGAGACGGTTCAATCGGAAGGCGGACGAAACCTGCTCATACGCGGCACAAACGTCAGGGGATCGTGGGAACGGACGCTGGAGGCTTCGGGGCCGTCGGAAGACGAGAAGGCAGAGGAGGGAGAAGAACTCACGGGACATGCGGTGGAGGGACATGTGCTCCGTCCCATGACCACGGCCGACGGAGAACGCGTGGAGGTCGCGTCGTGGTGGGAGGGCGACGGGTCCGCGCATCGGTCGTGGGTTGTGGGGGGCGAGAAGTACGGGGGTGGGGACTTCGAGAACCGACGATACTTGACCGACGGCGGGAACATCTTGGTGTGCGAAAGCACGTTTCACCCTCAGGATGAGGGGCGTGAGGAGGCGCGCGTGACCTGGAGGTTCTTGCGCGAGGGCGCTATTGTGAGTAGACTTTTGTTGATGTGACGACTTTGTGCATGGTTTGATTGTTATCATTGGTTTAGATATTTCGCCTGATGCGGCTCTGTCTCTCGTTATCTTCTCTCTGCCCTTGATTCGTTGCAATCTTTCCTTGCTGCTTAGTATGGAGATGCTGCGGTCGTGCCCAAACTCCCAAATATCTTCGACGTCTTAAAAAAGGATGAAAGAGGAGATGATGAAGCTTTACGGAAAGGAGACGTGATCGTGGGCGACATAATGGATGATGTTGCTACCTCTTCAGACGAGGCGGCCTACAAATTATCGACTCCTGATGAAAAATCTTTCGATGTGAACATAGACATGGTTGAAGAAGCCATCGAACGTGAGGGTTGGGTCCCACCGTCAGGAGATCGATGGGCTATTTCAGCACCTGGCATCGATTTGAGTGGCAAGTGGAAGCTCATCATCACTGATAAGTTCAAAATGGAGTACGACGATTTCTTGCGCTCCTTGGGACAGCCGCTGATAGTGCGTGGGGCTGCGGTGGTGTTGGTCGGCAACACGCGGGAAGAAACAAAGCAGAGGGATGGGGGGCGAACCCTGTACATCAAAGGTATCAATGCCAAGGGAATCTGGGAGAGGACGCTAGTATCATCCGGGTCTGATTTTGACACGACCATGTTCCCAAATCCCAGAGATGGCAAGTACGATCACGTCAGGGTCCCCATCGAGACCGCTGACTCCGAACGCGTCGTGGCTGAATCATGGTGGGAGCGCGACGGGGCCGTGCACGTCAGCTGGACCTACAACGTGAAGAAATACGGCGGCGGTGCGTTTGAGAGCAAGCGCTATTTAGAGAATGATGGAGATGTTTACGTCTGCGAGTCAACGTTTCATCCAAGCGAACAGGGTAGAGAGAAGTCGTTTTTGAAGTGGAAGTTTCTTCGAGAGGGTGCGGCATTCATGTTATCTGACTAATGAAGTTATTTACAATACCAGTTAGGCGGTCACAACTTAATCTTTGAAATCCTATATAACTTCAGCCCTGAGGGGGGGTGGGGGGGGTGCTTGTTTTCTTACCCCAGTTTTTTACCCCCTTCGCTGAATATGTAAGGGGACGTATGTATCACCTAACTACATACGTATGTAAC
>JALLPA010000148.1:0-19416 GCA_036939895.1 Thalassiosira exigua
ATGGACCATCGTTGATAGGTACCTAAAAAGCATGTGTTTTTGTGTGTTTTCGCCTTGCGTTTGCGTGTCCGCCATACCCGACAAAGAGTTAATGCACATGAATGGTAGATGGTGTCATTAAGAACACACTGATACCCTGTTCACCTTTTGGTTTGGAGTTGGCACAGAGATCGACACCATCGAAGGTGACACATTGGTGTCGATTGATGGTTGAGCACAAAACATGGCCGAAGACAGCCTTTTTCAAACTTGCCGTCTTACTATTATCTAGAGGTACTGTTGCCCACAAGCCACCGGCATCTCTCTCTAAGTAAAATACTAACTACGTATCTAGATAATACCTATTGTTGACAGGTTTTTGGTAAAATGACAGCCGATGGCCGATGGCCAATGGCCGGCAACGGTTTGTGCGGCGGCACCACGATGAACAAAAAATGACATCCCCCCATACCCGCGCAGGCCGTTGGCCCCCAGTAGCTACCAATTTATTGTAGCCCCCACCCAGCACCACAGTCCCTTCGACGGACTGCCCGGGGACTCTCTGGAGCCGTCAGTGCCTGGTGGCGACGGCTGTGGCGGACCGCAAACACCCGCGATGGCCGCAGTCGATGCGCGGTCGCAACACGTCGTCTATTGTCGGTAGGATTGCAACGCAGTGGCGACCCGAACCCGAGCTATTGCCCCCACCCCTTCTTCAGTAATGGGTTGGCTTGGATTTGTGCCCAGAGGCACCGCAGTTGGAGGTGAGGGGGTTCGAGAAGGGCTGGTCGCAATATTTTGTGTAATATGGTGGGTGGGTCCTCGGACGATTCGTGTGGGGATGGTTGGAGCCTCGTAACTCGGCGAGATTGAGTACCACACTAATGATCAAATGATGCTGGGTGACTAATTTGGGATCGCTCTTTCCAATGGCGCCGACAGTTTTGTCTAAAAAGGTCATCTAGGTTGATTTTAAGTAACTCTAAAAATTGAAATATGGCGATACCCAACCAAAACTGTAATGAGATATGCACTATGCATGGTTGGACCCGACCCAGTTCAATGGTGGGTACATCCTTGCAGTGGCCGACAATGAGGATGCAGACATTATCCACGGGGGACAATCATGGGTCAGCAGCAGAGAGAAACCCCTGCATACTTGGTGTCGTGGAATTATCTGAGGAAATGAGTGCAATATTGGCGCAACAGAGATGGAGTAATGGGTGCATGGGTTTCGGGCACAGTCTGGACTACGTCGATGCAATCAGAAAGAATATGACGAGTCCACGAGCCGTCGCCAGTCTTACGAGTCACTTGCAATGTCAGAGGAGAAACGCCAGCAGATCGCGGTCACTCATTCACGCATCAAACCCTCAGCAAACAATTACTTTTCAGAAAGATTGACCAACATCCAAACGAATGAAATGAAAAACAACACCCAGACATTACCTCTGTGGGACTGACATACTTGGGGCCCAATCTAATAGGAATAGCATTTTTTACCGTAAAGGAGATATACGAAGGGGTGTGTGTAAAAATCTTACAGCTTATGACTGTACGGATGATGCAACGAAGGGCTAGTTTTTGACATTGAGGAGATCTTGAACTTTAATTTTTCAAGAAAGTGGCATTGGTGAGATTGCAATGATGTACGATAAAGGCATTGGCTAAGTCAAAGTGAACAGAAATATTTTAATACGAAAATAAGTTATTTCAGGAGCAGGAGTTAGTTCCCCATTTTGGCCATAGATTGCAGAGTTAAGCAGTATCTTTAGAGGTGAATCAACTAGATTATATGTCACAGTAGAGGCATTGAACGCATACACTGCACTGCAATGAATCAATCAGCTCACATAATTGCTCACAACTGCATCAATGTGATCGCATTTGTTTAGCCCAATCACGAATAGACTTTGAAACCCTCAGCCTCAGAGCAAGCTGTTCATGCCCAAGTCTGCGAGTATTTTTCCTGTGGTAATTCATTCCTCTCTCGCTTGCAAATTCAGGTATTCAATGCCACTCGCTTCCCAACCAAAGCTTCTCACTCGCACAATCTATATTGATGACGAAAAAGTGCTATTATTGGCCCGTTCGTTTCCTGTAGTGGGGGGCACAGGGCATCGGTGTTCGTCTTCGTTAGGGCCTGATCGATGCTCCCCGCATATTGGATGCCTTGCTGCCGCCCCGGTAGGTGCAGGGCTGGCAGTTCGGCTGGTGCGTGCTACCCATCAGTACCCGAGAGCGTATCTGTCTGCCGATTGGTTTTGATCCTGCATGGCTCACCTTCGTACTGAGCTCTATCAAAAATATTATCAGCGTTTTTGTTCGATTTTACGAACAAAATCACTAACAAACTGACACCGCTTTTTGTCACTCCACCGTTGAACTTTTCCCCACCATAGCTCCGCCAAAAAATTGTTCTACAACTTTCACGACAGCATTTCCCTCTTCCTCAGTTCATGCTACAGAGGGGCATGTCGTCGCGGAAGCCATAGCTATTGATGTCACTGAGAACAATTGGGGCAAAGTCAAGCGATTGGGCCGCATCGTTCCAAAGATCAATTGGAAATTGATCCAAAACTTGTATGTACAATACTTTCTCCTCCCCCCCCCCGCCGTCACACACCACACACACAAAGTGACGACACACAGCGGCACACGATGCACGTAGCACGCAGGGAATGCACACACTCGCGCCAACGAGGCGCCGCGAAAAACAAATTCGGCAACGAATGTCGACGGCGGTCCGTTGAAACAGAGCGGCTGGCGCGCTGAATATATTTAGGAATAGTATGTTACTCCATAGCCCGTAGGGCTTTGTAGAATTAAAATTTATTTTGATATGATCTGAGCCACGTAGGATCAAAACCAATCTCCCGCGACTGTGCTGTCTGTTTCTGATTTTGTCCTCGTCCTCATTTATGTCCTCATTTCTGATCTATCTCTGTCCAGGTCCGTCCTCATCACTTTGCTGTTGAGTTTGTGGCCAGTGCTGTTGAGAGCGAAGCCGAATCTTCGTGCACGCTCGCGGGAGTAGAGGGAGTGACACCCGGAGCCGCAATGGTTTTCGACGAGTGGTCCTGCGTCTGCGTCGAGGGGATGTTGGTGGCAACAAGGAGTGAGAGTCACCAACACGGCTTCGGGTTTCAGTGCAATAGATGGTGCTGTCATGCATGTAGATGGCATCGGCCGACAGCCGTCACAAACAAGCGACGAAGGGCGCCGCTCCTTAACGTGAACGAAAGGCATTCGAGTCGCGGTGGAGGCGCCGGACCTTTTTTCTCGAGAGGAGACGCCCCAGCCTTGGGGGGAGATTGGACAAAGCCATGTCCATCGGGTGATGACCCGTTGCCGCCAATACTGTACAAGAGGCAAACAGCTTTTTGCAGTGAGGATTGGGATTGGGCGTTGGCGAGGGCGTAGACAATGTCACAGCACGGGGCGGTCCGCCGGGCAACGAGTGTGGAGGGGATTCTGTCACAGTTCTGCCATGGCCATAGTCAGTGGTCAGCCGAATGACTGGCAATGGCTGTGGTGGGTTTCGTGCCCACGGGTAGCTGACCCAGTCCATATTCTAGATTCTAGAGCTTCCTTCATGGGAAAGTTCAAGTGAGAGGGTAAAACTCCCCAAAGAAAATATCTGAAAAAAAAACTTTTAGGAGGGGGGGGGAGGTCCATGTAGTCGTGTGGGCGGGAGTTCGGCCCAACAGGAAATGAAAAAAAGCATTTTCTTGATGTTTCGCCGTTATAAAATTTCTGGGAGCTTTATCGTATATATCTAGGTACTTCATGGATTCTTTAGCGATATGCCTTCGGACCGGGGGAGGGCGGGCGGGCCGCGTGGATCGGCCCGCGAATTTGTTCGCGCGAGTATTATAAGCGATAAATAAGACATGAATGCATATGATGTATCCAATATTCCACATCGCTTTTATTGCATATATCGCTAGAATATCATTTCTGTGTTACCTACGTAACGTCCGTCCGCGCGAGTCCGCGCGGTCATCTCAAATCAATCATAAAATCAACAATGACGGCTCCGCTCATAATCGGCTCATAATCCACCCAGCACCATCCCTCAGCGGACGATCCCAGATCTACCATGGCCAGCACCCCCCCCGACAAGAAGAAGGTGTGCTCGGACCTCGAGTTCAAGCCCGAGGTCGACGCCGAGGAGCGCCTGAAGCGCAAGGCCGCCCGGCGGATCGACAAGGCCGCCGCGCGAGGGGGGCGCGGCGCGAAGGAGGACGGCGCGACCAAGGCCAAGGGGGGGAGCGGCGAGGCCGGGTCCGGGAAGAAGCGCAAGCGGGGCCGCCCCAAGGGATCCGGGAAGGCGTCCGGGAAGCGGGCGAGCATCAAGCGCGTCCGCGAGGAGCGCCGGATCCGCGCGTCGGAATCCGCCCGCCGCGCCGAGGAGGAGGACGCCCGGGGCCGCGCGCGGAAGGGCGTCGCGGACTTGGACGAGCACCCGGGGAAGATCGTCGCGGCGGCCCTGGGCGTGCAGGAGGGGGGGGAAGGGGACGGCCCCGCGGCGCCCGAGGACTTCTTCTGGGAGGTGGAGACCGTCGTGGGGCGCAGGATCAAGCGGGGGAGGGTGGAGTACTTGATCCGGTGGAGGGGGTGCGGGGAAGACGAGAACACGTGGGAGCCCGCCGCGAACCTATGCGACACCGCCAGTGAGTTGCTCGATCGGCGGCGTCATTGTTGATTTTCCGCGGAAATTTTCCATTTGTTTCACACAGGGTGGATCACGAGCAAACCGCAGCCGCGCAGCATGTTGTGTTCTCCGACTAGACGACGTGCTCATGTTTTAATTGGCTATCAGGAGCAGGAGTGGGCGCTGTTTTGCCATATTCTCAGCGCTGCCAAGTACGGCTGGTGCCACCTCACTTGGGCTCTTGCTTTGTGGGATAGAAACTTGTTCCTGAGGGAGCTTGCATTTCCATCCCATTGTTGCAATGCACTGTGACTCATGATTTCATTCGAACATCAATCACCCCCCTCCCGCAGTGGAGGAAGCCTCGAAATACACTAAGGCCCTGAAACTCAAGGAAAAGCAGCGCGAGGAGGACGAGAAGAAGCTTTTCGGGTCTGCCGCTGATGTCATTGCCGACAATGATGAGGTGAGAATAATGCAGCGTTCGAGTCTTCTGCCCAGCTTGGTTGTTTTGACGTATGATGAAAACCATTTCAACAGAAGGCGAAAGATGTCTCGGAGAAGGACGAAGAAGCTGTTGTCATTGACGACAAGGACGCCGAGGATGACAACAAGATGGTGGTAGATTCAGACGCCGTCGTGGACGACGACCTCTGGAAGTGGACGGACGCTGACCAGGTCACCTTTCGTGAGGTGGAGCGGATCGATGTCAACGACCCTAAGTCAGCCAGTATCGTCACGGAGGCCCGTGTGAATGGGACTCCAGTCGTCTTAACCGGGCACGTCGGATGGGCCGACTTCGCCAAGCGCTGGCTAACCGAGAAGAAGGCAGAGGAGAAAAATGCGAGCATAGCCCAGAGCAAGGGGGAAGGAGTCGTTGCTGAAGCAGGGGTTGTTTCAGGAGCAAACGCGAAGGCGCAGCGTGATGGTGACAATCGCGCTGGGATTGCAACAGACGAAAGCCCCGACAGTGCCATGGAGGTGGAAACAACTTCCAAAGCGGCTGATGAAGAACAGGCGTCAGCAGGCGAGCCCGACGAAGCCAAATGCGTGGGGGAAGGCAAGGAACAATGCTGGTTGGATCTCTCCCATGAAAACTATGAGCTTGATGTGAAGAAGATGATCGAGGACATCGGCGGGGAGGACGTCCCGGTCATCAAGCGCAACTACAACGAGGAAGACCCGATTCATGGGAAGATTGCCGCTGAAAAGTTTCTCACCACTTGCTGGCCGATTGCAGACTCGCCCTCCGATCCTCAGGAGGACGCCAAGAGCGCTAAGGGTCAGAAGAAGTCATCTTCCAGACTCTATCTCCACCAGTGGCAGTTCCCCCTCTCGGACACGGCCGGCCGCAAGCTCTGCCACCAATGCAACCCCCTACCCAAGGGCATCATGGGCGAGGACCTTCTGAAGTACTGGCTCGACCTGGACCAGTGCAAGTACGACAGCCCCCTCCAATACCTCTTCATGGGACGGGAGGACACCCTTTCCAAGCTTCATAAGGATCCAGGGGGACTGGAAATCTCGATTGCCCCAATCGTCGGCCGGAAGGATTGCGTGCTGGTCCACCGCGCGGAGGGATCCAACTGCTTGTACCACCTCCAGGCGTCGTTGGAGAACCTCGACTTGCAGAGGCACCCGTTGTTGAGTCAAGCCAGGATATGGCGTACCACTATCGAGCCTGGCGAAATCCTCCTCATGCCTTATGGCACCTATCACCAGGTGAGATAATGCTTTCACAACTGGTTCCATAGCGGAAGTTTTGTCATTTGCAGGGCTCTGTGTGACAGTCAGGATGTTTTGGGGCGTGTCGCGACGGCCTTTTCGCCTTCCAAGGGGACTAGAAAAGCGATGACCCTCCGCCATCGTTGGGTGCGTGAAAATCGATTTTGTCTGTTTTCCGGTGTCACTCAAGAAGCATTGGCACTGTGCGCGCGCATGCACCTCATTGTCATGCGATGTTCGAATCGCTGAGGTCCTTGTTTATGATGATCTGCCCTGATATGCCAGGTAAATGCGTGCGGAACCCTGACAATGCAAGCACGACTCACACAGTTTCTAGAGCACGGTGTCCATTCCAAATCAAAGGCGATACGATTGGTTTTGATTGCGCCTCATTGAAGCTGCAGAAAGAACTACCACACTTTTCCATGCGAATCATTGCTTACTGTGATTCAACACCAGGTGCTTGCGACGAGCTCGCCACAGGTTACTTGCAACAGACATCTCTTCTTTCAATTATTCATTGTGGCAATACCTATCAAGGCATGCAGCTTTTCTCACTCACAAGCCATTCCCTTGACTGCTTCTCCCTTGACCTCGCGTTTAGTGCCGCAATTTGACTCCCTGTCTCTCCTACTCAAGATTCCATCTTGACACTGTTAACCTTCTCCCCTTCCTCCAATCTATGGTAGACCGAGACGCACGAGAGATTGACCATGAAGAAGTGCTGTGGAATCTGACATCGGAGCTCATAAATCAGGTGGATAAAGTATTCGATGCCATGCAGTCGCGCGTTAAGGCGGGACTGGATGAGGGGGATCTCATCAACGATAAGGTTGTTGAGACAGTGAGCATCTTGCGCACCCTGAGGCATATTGTAAGGGAGATCGCAAGGCGGGAGGAGGTCCGCGAGCACGTAAAGGGTCCGATCGAGTCTGACAACCACGATTTCAGTATGCTAGTGGACGATGTTGATATGGTGCGTTCCATCTTCTCTTGACAAGCTCATGTGCTCTGTGCCCGATTCCCTTTATCTACATCAATGCCTCAATGGTCAATATTCTTCACGTGTCAAATTCTTAGTGCTTGCATGAGTTCCGCTACCGCCGTTCCAAGGAAGTTCCTCAATTCAAGGCGCGAAGGGGTAAAGCACTGAGAAATACTCTCTCTAAGGGATCGGGTGGTCGCAAGGATGTCATCAAGAGGGATATCAGCAAATACGCAGGAGTGGTAGCGTTTAGTTCTTCGTTGGAAAACAATTACATGTCAGTGAATGCTGATGTGGACAAGCATTTCCCCAATGCTGCCAAAGATAAGATTGGGGAGTCTTTGATTGGAGAGCTTGTTCCTGGTGACATGATTTCTGTCCGACTGGAACAGAAATATGTCAAGGCAGAAGTCATTGAAATCGTGCCTACCATGAAATCGGTGTACCTCAGCTTTGAGGACTATCCTTCAGTTTATGATGAATACCAGCCCTATGAACTGGTTCGACTCCCAACTGGGGCTGAAATTCCTCCTGAAGATATCAAACCGGGACTTGTCGTCATTGATTTATCCAACAGGAACGAATACAGGGCAAAAATCCAATCCATCATGAACGGGCCTATGGCTAAGGTGAAACTCATTGTAAGCCAGCACGAGATGGTCAGATTTGTTTCTCCCGCAATGATCCTTGGACGGTACGTCCCCAAAAAGCGTGCCAAGAAGGTGAAGAATGTATCAGTGACTGTTACTGAAATCGATGCAGCAGCGCCCCCCGCACCTGTGATGCGGCCAACTGAGGTCGGTCAGATTGTCGAAATGGGTAGGCGAGGTGCTGCGCGGGTTACTAAAGTTCACGGAGAGCCCAAACCTACGCATGTTGATCTGGCCTTCATCCTAGGGAATGCTCATTCTGAATGCATGGTCCCCATTGAGGAGGTGACCCTGGCACCTGAGTTAGATCCCAGCCAAGGAAGAGGCCGTCGTCAGGTCGCGAAAAAAGTGGATGGTAAAGAAGCCAAAGCTGATGATGCGGCGGCCCCAGAGATAATCCAAAACCTGGTCGGCAGCGCCTTGAGCCCCTCCGTGACTGATTTGTCAGACTGATATGCACATGTACTGATGCGCATGGCGCGCAGGTACTCCTTTCATTGTGTACTCCAAAATATTGCGCCTCTTCTAACTCATCGGTGCTAGTGACCTAAGCTGCATTATAAGAGGTTCATTGCACATGCTTCACATTCGTCAGCAGGGAATGGGACCGGCGCGGTTAAGTACAATTAAAATGGTTATTCAATACACTCGGCTGTTTGCTTGTTTTCCCATTGGTTTCAGCTTTGTGTAGGGAAAAGTTGGCTCTTTCGACATGTTCCGTTTCCGTATCGGGTTCATTCGCTTCAGAGCCACTTGCTTTCTCGTCGCTGTAGCCCCAATAGTCTGCAGCATCCAATGCTACCACACAGCTCTCGCGGACCACATCGTCCTAAGGATCGGGTAGGCAAGACTTGAGAAGGGAGTCGATAATTCAATCATATTACCCATAATTTTCTTACCTCATCATTTAGAAACTGCCGCAAGATTTCTTCACATTCGCCCCACCTTTCCTCAATAGCCCCCAAAGCTTCAGCACTTTCGTGCCTGACCATTCGATGCTCATTTTGTCGCTTCAGGCTAGTCTCTAAATATTCAACTGCATCTCGATGCTGTATCTGACCTAAAACGTAAGCCACTTCATGCCTCAGCAGCGCACTGGATTTGTCGTGCACTAATGCAAATGTGAAGAATCCCTGGATTAGTTTTTCACACTAGAAGTGGTCATTTGAGAAGAATCCAATCCATCTCGTTGAACTCACCCAGTGCCATTCCAAGCTCCTTCACAGACTTTGCTCCTCCACGGTTACGGAGCGAAAACATGGCGCGGAATCGCTCAAACAGCGGAGCTGATTCATCCGTCAATATCGCACCAATATCTTCAGATGACATAGCCTCATGCTTTGGATGCGGTGGCGCCGGATCAACCGAGGAATATGGGCTGAGCATGCATGCACAAGCAATGGGCGCGTCTTCCCCTTCTAACCCCCCTTTCAATTTCCACCGAAGAAAGTCCAGGGCTAGCCGACACGTCTCTCCGACTTCAATTGACGCATCGCTGCTGGCACATTTTTCCAGGGCCGGAATAGACAGAGGAGAACCGATGGCGCCCAAGGCCTCCGCGCATTCGTGGCGCACCATCGTGTCGTCGGTATCCTTGAGTAGGGTGTGTTCCAGCGCGGGTATCGCTCGTGCGTCGCGTAGCTGACCCAGAACGTAGGCAAACTCATGACGCAAGAGAGCCCCATGGCGATCGTCACCAAGGCATTTGGAGAGGGTTCTTATGACGGCCAAGGAAATATCCTCCTCCTCCTCTCGCGAGGCTGATTTTTTCTCATTAGCACCCCTTGACCTGGCGATGTCAGCATCCAGATTTTTGGTGTAATTATCATATTCCTGGCGGAGGAAATAAGTCGCTCTCATGCGCATACCTATGGGCCTTTCGGGGTCCGCCAAGGTTGTCTGCAGAGACGAAATGGGAGGTGTTTCCCAAGTCATTGCGTTGACTGCTGCTGGGCGAGATGCTACGAATTATGTGGCAACTGCTGTTGCCGTTCTCAATGCTCCCGATGAGCGCAAAGGCAACGAGGACATTGCAACTTGCAACTCCCTCGTCGACGCCGATACAAATAATAATCGAGGATAACAACGCCAACGCCGATCTTCGTCTCTTCGCTCTTTCCTTGCCTTTGCCTTTCTTTGGCCTTTGTGGTGTTGACGCTTGACGCCAGCCTTGAATTCAGATAGTGGGCCGACATATTTAGTCGGTGGATTTACCGGGCTGGTGTAGTACGAAACAATGAATTCCTACGTAATAGTACAACCCTTTTTGTCGAAATCAGCAGGCCCGCCCACTAAATCGGTGCGTAATGTTGGGCGGGGTCATCCACGTGGAACAGCGTGTAGGGTGTACCCTGGTGTACGTACCCAGGGGACACTATCGTACCGCAGTATCGTAGACCGCGCCGGCCGCCCGCGGTGAAAGAGTGAAGTGTGAGGCGAGAAGTGAAGGAGGAGAGAGGAGAGAACAGAGATGGAGGAGACGATGAAGCTATGGAGACGATGAAACTCATCCTAATAGTGGCCGCCATTGCGTTGCCTGGCGAAGCTTTCCAACCTGGCTTTACAACATGTAGAAAAGCGCCGTCTTTGAGGGCTGAGGAGCAATGGACCGGCGAGGTAGTGAATGATGAAGACGGCCGAATCAGGGGATGCACCCTCATTCCAGTCAGTGAAACTGATTATACAATTAACATAGACGGAGTGGAAGCTGACCTTGGAAAAATTTCCTCTGTCGTCTATCGAAAAATCACTTCGGATGCGAAGAAGCAGCAGTTTAAAGGCTTTCGTCCAGGAACTCTACCGCCGCACCTCCTTCCCACGTACAAAGCCTTTGCAATGGACGAAGTGGCACGCGAAGCGACATTGGAGGCCATGCAACAGAATGACATTCGTCCATTTGAAAGTTCCAGAGCAGAGATGTTGATTGAGCAGGTGTCAATTGCACCGAAACCGAAGAAGAAAAAGAAGAAGAAAGGAGGTAGGAAGAAAAATGCAAGTGTGGAACCGAAGGTAGAGGCCGATGAACCCGTCGCATGGGAGACTTTTGACACTATGAAAGAAGCCATTAAGGCGGGGTGGGAGGTGAGTCGATGCAGTATTTTGAGTCTGGAATGGCTTTTGCTTTCTATTCCTTCCTTCATTTCATGTTATGCTCACCTTCGGCAACAGCCTGGACAAAGCTTTAGCTTCGTTGCGACAAGTTGCAGGGGTCAAAAAGTTAAGTCTGTCGAAACTGAGAAGCCTTCCGTCATTTAGTAAAGGGAACTCAATCATCAGCCACTGTCATTTTGGCCTGCTGGAATGCATCAACTTCAAATGGAGGTACCTAATTTGCCAATGTAGTTTGCAATAGTATGTCTAATACCAAGGCGTTTTCTCTAGCACAATTGTATTGATATGTCGTCATACTGCACTCACTATTACTACTAATCCTGCTACGATCAGATTACGTATCAACTTCAGGTAGCTGTCTTAGAACAATAATAATATGAAGCAGTGTCCCACCCAACCCACTTCTCGACATGGAGCAGATGAAGAAGAATCTCCGTCCAACATCCCACACCAGCACCACTCGAGCACATTCATCTCAAGGAAAGAAATAATAATCACAACCGACATACATATGAGCTGCTTTGGGTGACATATCTCACCCAGCGGTAAGGAGTGTACCCTGGCATATTTTCGGCAATCCTCAGATATCTGACCTGCAGACTGGACACATTGTACATGGGTATCTCAAAGTTCATGTTGATTGGCCCAATCTCCCTCCTGATCTGCGACGTACAAGGTCCACTGAGTGTGACCTTTGCCCGCATGGTCTGCTCCGAGCATCCCGGGAACTTCTTCAACGTCCAAAGGAGTTTCTTTTCCTGAGAGACATATTCAGCGTTGACTCCGTTGGCGTTGGGAGTGCTGACCAGATTGCACGTCGCCGCCGTGGTAGTCTGCGGCAGAGGCACCTCTATAGACACGTTGGCTCCAAAGTGATTGTCTGGTATCTCCGCCCGTACGTGAACCGCAATCTCCAACTTGTTCGGCTCAACCTCCTCGATTGAAGGAAAGATCCGGAACGGCGTTTTGAACTCCCCAGTCATCCGGTAGTTGAGCACGATGAACTCTCCATCAGGAGGATAGAACGAAAGGGTTCGACCATGCTCCCATTCGGAAAGATTCACGCAATCGTTGAAGTTGATGTCGTCCACAGTCACCCCAGACCCATACGTCGTGCTCGAGTTCCTCCCAATGGCCAAATCCTCATTCAGCGCCAAGCGGAGTTGAGGGTTTCCAGCCAAGTAGCTCTTCATTTGAATGCATCCATCGATGGTGCTGTTGAGGACGTAACCATTGTTCGAGAACAGCACGCTCAGTCGTTCTAATATGTCCACAAAAATCTCATTCTTTTGGTTGGTGCTCAAACTCGTCTTCTTTCCATCGGCATCGACTGATCCAATGACGGGTTTGTGAACGGCGCTGGCGCTGGCAGTCTTTGGGTTGATCATCTTTCCCGTGTCGGCCACTTGCGTCACCACGATGGGCTCGTTGTAGACAAAGGCTTTGAGGTTTTCAGTCTGGGTCACCTGTGGATAGCCATAGTCAAGGAGCTCATCGAGGAGTTCGTAGAGGAGGATGAAGTTTTTCCGAATCGATTCCTCAGAGAGGGTTCCGCAGTAGTCTTTGAATACCTTCGCTATTTTGGAAAGAAGCTATCGGTGCACGTTTTGTGTCAGATCGGTTACGAGACACGCCGAAGGGGAAGCCGACCGACTAATGCTCACCTCAATGACGACCACTGGGCTCACGTTCTTCTCCGTGGCGCACCCGAAGATCAGCCCGTTCCGCTTCACGTGCATGTAGCTGTACCCGTCCGGCATGACGAACACGGGAGGGGCGTCCCCGAACCGCTTCGCCGAGTCCCTCCCCTCCCCCTCCGCCTCGGACGACGAGGGCGCCTTCCCGCTCCCCAGCCCCAGCGTGGTATCCATGCCCGGAGTCCCGGGCGCGACTCCGTCCCAGAACTTCACCTTGCGGAAGAAGGCCTCGGTGTGGGATCGCTCATGGGCCCCGACCCCCGACTTCGACCGGTAGGTTTTGGCAATGACGGTGTCTCCGCGAGGGGATAGGACGAAGAAATTGGTGATCATGGCCGACGAGCGCCGCAGCAGATTAGAGCGGAGGTATGCCGACGGTCGGCGCCGTAGTAGGGGAGGGACCGGGAGGGACGAGGTGGACGCCGGCGCCGAATGCCGATCGATGGAGCTCTAGCGGCGAAGGCGAGGGGGGGGGGTGGACGAAAACCGACTGGGTCGAAACGCTAGGCATAGAAATCTTGTGGGCGAAAGAGTATGGGATAAACTCTGTAAGACATAATAACTAATAACTAATCCTGCCCGATACAAGGAAATCGCCCACCTTTTTTGCAGGACTATTTTAATGCCCAACGGGCACAAAACGCAAACACGACGGACGGAAGAGGGCCAGACGTTCTAGCGAGGGTAAGAAACAGATATTATTTTCTAACATTGAAAAGGAAAAAAAGAAGTTGTTTATTATGATCAAATGTATAATAATTGAATCGTTTATATTTCTGATAGTACTAAAATACAAATCGAAAATTTGCTTTTTGATTGTTAAATAGACCCTTTGTTCGCCTACCAAATCGCCATCGCTGTTTCCCATGTTAATCGTTGTCATTCTTGCGACTTGCGAGTTGCAACGACACGACATGCCTTGCTAGCTGACGCCGCCCCCTCGGCGGGGTTAGCGTCTCGTAGGCAGCTTCGAATAAGTCCGAACAAAAGCTCATCCTCCTCGGGACCCACCCCAATCATGGCCGACGACCCGTCGGAGGCGGCCGAGAAGGAGGCGCGGCGGAAGAAGCACCGGAAGCGGATGAACAAGATCCTCGTCCGGGCGTGGAACCTGCCCGACGCCGGCCCGTTCCAAGAGTCGTCGCACCCGTCCGAGGGCGAGGTGCGGGACCTCACGGCGGTGGGTCAGAACTTGGACAAGGGAAAATACGAGCACGGGCGGAGCGGGTGGGAGATATTCGCCAAGGACATGGGGCTGGTGTACAACTGGCACGTCTCGAGGTGAGTGGATGCCGAAGCTGAAAAATCGTTCGACGGTATCCTAGGCGGCAGTTCTCGCGAGATGTTTCCACTTTGACTCGAAGTGGCCATTTCGTGTGATTTAAGATGAGGGGGGAGCTTTTGGACTCTTCTAGGGCCTGGCACCCGTCCAATTCAAGCCATTGCATGTCGATGAAATGCGTGCAATTGGCTCGTCATTTCTCTTTTCTTTGTACACAATGGCTTCAATCAAATGGAGCAACTGACATGCACTCTCACTTTTTTATGACGTCATTTTTAGGAAGGGGAAGCATACACCTACTGCCAAGTCCCACTTAGATGAAGTCATTGGATTCTTCAGGAAGATTGATCCCATCCTCGTTGACCTGGTCGTCAAGTCTATGCCTGCGGATACCTCATCCGACGGCAACACTAGCAAGAAGTCTTCTACGTCGAAAAAACGTAAAAACCATGTCAAGGAACTCGATGAGGCTTCGCCCAAGAAAAAAGCTCATGTGGGGGAAAACGGTATGACATTGAGCCAACGAGAGAAGAGAGCAATGGAATTGCTTGGCTCTTATTTGGTAGAACGAGGAGGTATGGCTGCCAGTGTCGTTCCTGCGTTGTCAAGCTTGAATTTTTATCCAAATCCCCCACCTCAAATGACAATTTTATTGCATTGCTGTTTGTGCATCCCTTTGTCTACACGCCATGATTAGGGGAGCGAGTGCAAGCTGAGAATTTCAGGTGTAGAGTCGTCCAAAGACCAGGAGGTCGTTACGATTCGATATTTTTCTCTGCTTCGAACAAGCGATTCAAGTGCATGGCTGACGTTGCCAGGTTCCTCAATCTAGAAAATACCCCCACCAAAAGCCAGGGGGGGAATAACAACAAGCCCTCGAGCCGAGGGAAGAAGGAACCAGAGAAACGAAAGCTGAAGCGCGAGCTCGACAAGTTGATGAAGTCCAGAGTCAAGGTAGCCAAGGCACTCGAAGACCACAACAACGAGGACATCTCACACCAATTCTCAACAGCCGAAGATTCTAGATGGGATGATGGCTCAAATGTATCCCAGGCGCACAACGCGGGTCTGATCGTGCCAACTCCTGACATAGAATCATTTCCCGGTATCCCAACTCATTGCATACCAGATCTTTTGATGGTGTGGAATTTCCTATGCACATTTGGCCGGACGCTCAGCCTGGAGCCGATAGACTTGGACGATTTCGCCGCGGCCCTTTCATTATTTTGTCCATCCACGAAGCCTACGAATTCACGACCTCCTGAAGAACAATCAACGGAGGAACAAACGCAGCTGTCACCCCAAGTGCACATTCCTGTGTACCTATCTGAGTGCCATATTGCTCTCCTCCGACTTCTAGTCAAAGATCCTACCAGTGATCTGTGGTGGTGGAGTGTTCTAGAAACACCAGAAATGGTTGAACAAGAGGATGAGTACATGAACCCAATGGTAAAAAAACGGAGTGCTTCTGCTGTCGTCAAAATTGACATGGAAGCGTTACTCTCGGTGGATGAAGACCCTGCTGTTACGAGAAAATGGCTCCAGGCATTGGAGGATGTGAAAACACGCAAACCAGACAATAGTGGCCCGATCAAGAGCGCTGTGAAAAATGCTGTGGCTGTGACAACTAACCAGCATGTGAAAATGTATTTGAAAAAAGCAATGCGCACGTGGCACGCCAAGTCGGCAGGTCTAGTGAAACGGGCAGTTGTGTGGCTTGTAGAGAGAGTAAGAGAGGCACGGCCCGATCTTTGGGGTAGGAAAGTCGGTGAAGATGAGATAACAGAGCAAAAGAAGCTTGTTGCTGCTGAGGCTGCACTAGAAATGGGTAACATCGTCGAAGATGCAGACATGGATGTTGGCGATGTCAATCTGGAGGGAGACTCAGACGAAGAGTCAGATTCAGACGATGATGAAGGGTCTGATAATGAGGATGAATATGCAGATCAGGCAGATGCTCCCAATTCACCCAGCAAACAATCGTGCTCTCTCACCCTGAAAGAAAATGATGAGATCACCCCTGTCACTTCTTTTGTTCCAGTCAAACCTGTTCCGAGTGTGGTTGATCTGTTGCTACCTCCTGCAAAGCCCGTGGTGCCATCCGACTTAATACATGCATTGACTTGGCCACCGGTGGTCGGGGCCACAAGCTGTAGAATTTTTCAATGGTACAAGCGGAGACGAAATGAGGTGGACGACAGCATCCGAGAATTTAGGGAGTTGCGGCCTATGTCGGTTGCTGAAAGACGGAGAAGGGAAACATCGGCTTCGTTGAGGATATTATCTGAGTGTGGAGATCCACTCGGCGGCGACCCTAATCATGTCCAAAGGGCCATCAATCATCTCTGCGATGGCAAGAGATATCTTGATTTGACTGCCGTGCAAAGGCTTTGCATCCTCCGTATCCTTATTGAGGCTGCATACGACACACATCATGTGCAACTTGGTATTGAAGATAATTTCAAGGCGAGGACGAATGCTGTGAAAGCCTTGGATGCTGAAGAACGAAGGGCGAAAAAGAAAGCGAGGGAGGAGCTGTCAGCCATCGAGTCTGCCGCAAGGGAGCGCTTAGCAACTGAAGCAAGAGAAGCGTTCATTGAGAGGAAGCGTCAGGAATTGATCGAGGACATCAAAGACACCAAGGAATACTCCGCTGAATTTCTCGAAAGCCTCAATGACGATGATATCATAGATCTTGATGACGAGACAAAGGCTGAGTACGAGGCCCTCCCAACACCAGAGAGCTTCAACAAGGGAGAAGTTAATGCGGTAGTGAAAAACATTCAAGAGGAAACGGCATTTGGAGCAGGTAGCCTTACAGTTCTAACACTGAAGAAAGTTGAAGACATGGACGAAGATTATCTGAAATCACTACAAGAGGAATTGGATTCATTTGGGGAGGTTGATTCAAGAGAAATGTCAGCCAAAGTGGACCGCGTAAGGCAAAAAATCACGAAGTTCACCGACCAAATGCAGACGCTCCCAGAGGAGAGAAGTTCAGCAATTGAAGTGCTGAAAGATGCAATCCAAGACGGCACGATCAAAACTCTTCGTGCTGCAATAAAGGAGGCCAAACTTGCTAGGCTATTTGGTGAGGATGAGGAGAATGGCGGTGTTTGGGCATTGGATTTGCTACGAGATGCATCTCTCGAATTGAAGAATGCCGAAAGCCGCAAGCGTGTCACGGAGGCGCAAAAAGACTTGGTTGCGAAGCGGAACAAATGCTTCATTCGTACCGAACCACTGGGAAGAGATCGCTTCCAGTCAAGCTTTGTCCACTTTGATCACGATAAAAGCAGTCGGGTATGGGCCGAAAGGGACTCCATAATTTGCGACGAAGACTCGACCCCAAGAAAGGCGGCTGTTCTGATGACAAATAAAAAGTCAGCTTCCATTGGGGCACCCGATATGAGCGATGATTTTGTCAATCTCGACAACCGAGATCAGCCGTATGCGAAGTCTTTCCTTTCCTTCGCTCGTCAAGAATATCACCATACCGGAGAGCTTTCGACCCTTGCACGACACCACTGGTCATGTTACACAACTGACCGATCATTGCGTGCAATAGTAAAGAATTTAGACGGAAGATGCCCAAAAGAAAATGCCCTGAAAGAAGTTCTGAAGGAGACTTTAGAAACTTTGGCCTTGGCAGCTGGGAGTGAAGCCAATTCTTCTGCTGATGTGGCAGCCCCAACGGTCAACGCCGACTTTCGTGACAAAGGAGACGAGGAAGCTTTCAACCAGGAGAAGAAACGTCTGTCTGGAGCTGATGCGAATATGTTGGAAGGGATGTCTTCAGCCATTGGAAGACGTGTTCGGTTACGAAGAATACCCGACCCTGATAGGGCTCCAGATGTCGCTGAGTACAGCATGGCCACCATCACTGGATGGAAGATGGAAAACAAACCCCAAAGCAACGGCGCACACGGAGAGACAAGTGAGGATGCACCAAAGCCACAAGCAAGTCTTCCGATCTGGAGGCTTGGACTTGATGATGGCGGCGAGCTCCATGTTTCAGCTGAAGAGACCATAGAGGGAATTGTCCGAGCTGTGAAGTGGTCAACCATGTGCCCTGGGTATGTTGAACACGATGCTCCATTCCTTTCATATCGGAATGGTCTTGGTAGATTTTGTGGCCGTGCAGTAGAGGCTCCATCATCTCTGACCCCTCAGGCTTTTGCCAAGCAAATGATCAAGAAGGAGCAAGATCTCTACATGCCCTTGAAAAATCGCACCTTTGAGAACAACTGGGGCGGCAAGGCTGGTGCACGGCAAGTATGGGTGTCGTCACTAAAAGAATGTGGCGACACCTTTGAAGCTGATCAAGATGGTCTGCTTACACTGGAGAATGCCTTTTTTGAATTGGCTGGAGGTTTTGGCATTGTGGAGGAGAAAAAAGAAGATGAGCCGGAATCTGGGACCAAAAGCACACTCTCTGGAAAGGAATTGCTCTATGACAATGCCAGCCGGTTTGACATAGAGCTCGAATCGCTTGGCAGTGAGGTGAAGGGACTTTGGAACAATGCTGATGCGAGAGAGATATTCCAAGAAATCATCAAAACGTGTGATACCGTTGGCGTCTTGGCGCTTGGGCTTGATTTAGTTTGCAGGAATGCGCAGGCACACATAGACCGCACAAAGTCATCAGTGGCTCGGCAACCCACAGCTACAGAGGAGTCATCTGGTGCATATGTTGGGAGAAGGCGCGCCGCGGCTACCCGTCCCGGGGCGTATGCCGACTTCTTTAAATAACTATAACTGGCTACCCGCCCTGGGGCATATGCCGACTTCTTTAATTAACTTTTTAACGTGTTGCAAATGATTGATCCTAAAAATTATCGAGCTGAGATCTCTTGAATTATTTGACGTTCCATGGTCAACCCAATATAAAGCAAAGATCGTTAAGTAGGGACAACACCGCTCGAATAGTCGGTTCTAATCAGACTGAGAGTAGTCTGAGTGCTTTTCCAAGTCTCCCAGCCGTCTTTGTCTGATTCCCAGTCGTCCATGGAGATGCCATGTCTATTCTTTCGCTCAGACGTCCTCTTGGAAGACACTGTCGCGGACTCAACAGGCGTGGTGCTCTTATCGTCATCTGAGTCGTTGATCACTCTTCTTCTCCAGTCGTCTTTAGATTCGTCATTCTGCACAGAGGCCCGGCTGCAAAAGTGTTGAAAAGTTCCTTGCACGGATGGAAGTAAATCTCCAATTGTGGCCTGGCCGATGCCAGACTTATTGATGTTCACTTGAGAGACCTTTTTTTGTAAGCAAAATAGTATGGCGTTTCGATGGCCTACCTTTGCGACTCAAGTGCACCCCCTAGAACCCCC
>JALLPA010000149.1:0-20368 GCA_036939895.1 Thalassiosira exigua
GGTGATACCAGGTCAAATACCAACAGTGCAACCAAAAAGAGCTATTTTGGTGAGTATTTTATTGAGTTTGTGCCGCAGATGGTTTGGATTTTAGTTCTTTCTGATCATCTTCCATATTCCTGCTTTTGTCTGTCTAAGACTACATGAAAGAGCCTGGGAGCGAAATTGGCATTGAAGCCATGATTGCCGTGGTGGAAAAACCATGGGAGAGATTTCCGGAGAAGTTCGAGGAGTACAAACCAATGCTAGACTTCCTTGTGGAGTTCGTTGCTCGCCCTAAGGGAATGAAGAAGATGAAGAAGTTCCTCAAGGACAACTCAGATTTTAGCCTAGTCGACTTCCTCAGTCAGGCAGACGTCGCCTATGCTTTGACCTTGTTGAAGAACAACCAGGCTAGGTGGAAGCAGGCCCTAGAGATTGAAGCCATGCCATCAGATGAACAGCTGAAGTGGAAAAAGCCTTCATTGGTGCCCGAGGAGGATAGACATCTGTACAGGAAGGTAAAGCCAAGATTCACTACTCGCGAGGGCAAAAGGATGCCCTACCTTGGGCATGGCTGGAGCAAGGCTGGGGTGGACTACTTCAAGAGGGTGAAGTCAGAGTGGAAGGAGAGGACCAAAGACCCCCATTGGCTGGGGGCCTTGACCATGGCTTGGGAAAACTACGCTGAGAAGGAGAATGTGTGTTCCTTCTGGAAGAAGGTGAAACCAAGTGATGATGATGATCAAGTTCCAGGTCCAGCAGGGGATGATGATCTCTACGATGACAGTGACGACGAGGAGGACATTGACCCCAAGGGCCCTTCTGACGATGACCGTAGGGTGCAGCGCTTCGAAAGGAATACAGAGGGCGCTAGTGAGGGAGGGAGCGAGACTAGTGAGAGTGAGGAGGATAGCGATGTTGGGAGTGAAAGTGAAAGTGACGACGAGGAGGACGAAGATAACAGGAGCAAAGGTGAGAAGGGGATCATGGAGAAGACGCCAGCCAAGAAACGCAGGCAGAATCATGGTGGGGATGGGAGTGCCAAGCGCAGAAAGAAGGTCAGCCCCTAGATGTACAAGAGGAACACTGCGTAAAAATATATGGTAACTGAAATTGTATGCTTTAAGACAACACTCCCTACTCTTGTAACCAAAATAGAGCGTTGGAATTAGTTTGTAAGGGTGCATGGGTGATTCATATTGTTTGCCAGTGGAGCCATATAAGACAATTCATGAATATAGTTACGGATCTGGGGTGGGCTAAAATGATTACTGGAATAAACATTGAGGAGTTCATTACAAAGAATTAATGGTATTGAGTAAAATAAAATTGACTCCTCTTACAAACAACTAAATTTATTGGGTAAGGTAATTGGTTGCAGTATGGGTAAAAAATAAACATCAAATAAAAAAATATGATTAATGCAATAACAATACTAAGTTTACTCCAGTAAACATTTTAAACTGACGACAGACTAGATATCTTACTAGTAAAAATAAAACTTTACAGTTAAGCTAGATTCTTTGATTAGTAAAAAAATAACTTTACTGGTAAGCTATTTTTTTACTAGTAAAAATATTTTTTACCGATGCAACTATAAATGATCCAGCCGGTAATGATGATATTAGTCATTTATGGTATCTCATTATGACTGATTTTGGGTCATAAATGACTGATGATCAGTCAGATGTAGGTTTGTGATGTATCCCCAGGCCCAAACTCTCATTTTGCATGCATCAGTCTGAGTTTGTAAAACAATCACAGATTTTTTTGTTACCTCCCCTCTTGCTCTTGTAGTACGTACTCCGGCATACCAAAACAATAACAACACAGTAGGTTATTAGAGACGTGTCCCTTGCATCCTTTGTAGTTGTAGGCCAGCCCATGTATTTTTCTTTCTCCTCTTCCTGTTCTTTGAGGCAGCAGTATTTTCCCTCCTCATCCCTGTGCTGTTGTTCCTGTTCGTTGTGGGGCTGGCCGTTCTCCATGAGGTGCTGATGTTTCTTTCTTGTCCATCTCGCCCTTATCAGGCATTCTTTTCAAGGGCCTAATTGTAGATTTGACATGCTCCTCCACCGTGTGCCCATCCTCGATTGCAGCAGCTAAAGACTTATCCACCCTTTTGAGGGGGAAACCTTGGACTAACAAGTTGTTAGTCTTTTTGCTTCAGCTGTGTTGTACTTCTAATGCCACTACATAATCTCCTGTTGTGGGGGGTCCACATCCTACTTTTCCTTCTCCTACAACTGTAGTGTCTGCTCCTACCCGCAATGGTGGCCCTGATGCTTCATCCCCTCAATGTGCTGCAAACAAGGTGCTCGAGCTGCCAATTGGTGCACGGCATACCCAAGACTTGAAATAGCGGCAGACATGTTCTTCCTGGTGACTGAGGGTGTGACCCAATAGATGGCCCCCATTGGTGTGATGGTGTTGTTGAGTTTGAGTCTGATGCTGCTGGTGACAATGCTGCTGTGACGAGTGCCACTTCTCAAGCTGTATCTGCAGCTGTTGATCTGACACACCAAACACTGTGGATGACAATTGTTCATCTGTGGCCGTGACGACTGGTGCAGTGGCTGTGAGCTTGGCTGATGTCCAATACATTTCCTCTGAAACTGAAAGGTAGGGTGTAGCCACAATCTCAACACCGCAATAAAATATTTGATACAATATGTTAAACTTTAAATAAACAACCAAGTAATAATACCAACATTTCTACCAACTTACCAGAATTAGTTTGCACGCTACCAACTTTTATCCAACCCCTGTCAAATATCTATGCCATCAACATTTCAACCAACAATTCACTAAAAATCGGAATCAATTGGCCAAATAATGAATTCTAATGCACGTAGCATGATGATTGTCCCCGCGCAAATATTTTTAATATGTCATTGGTAGGAATTAGTATTGTTATTTTTACGCTTCATTGTCATTGTGAGAGCGCGTCCGGCCGGCCGGCCATTGTCACAACTTCTTGTCACACCTGCAAGTAAATCAACACAAAAGCAACTGATCATGCCTTGCCATTAACGACTGGTTATAAAATATTATCATGGTCATGTCCTGACCTGGCGGGCACAACCGACCTTCGTACTACACTGCCGTTGGCCTCCTTTCCACCCTCCCACCACTGCACCCCCAGCTCCCCACCAAAGAGCTGGGGTCTGTTCCCCGTTGGCTCCGGCTAACCGTTCCTTACCTTGAAGCACCATGACAGCGGCGTAGGTAAGGAACAATGTGAGTCTAATTATCTACTTCTTCACATGAGAAAAATTAACCACACCCCGCCTCCCACCTACGGCTTCGGCCTCTTCTTCCGCAGTCTCCTCCGCCATCAGGGGCGACGCAAGCAAGGGCAAGGGATGGGGCTGGTTGATGTGCAGGCAGGGGGGGAGTTACAAGACTGAGGCAAACGAGGCCCGAGGTCAACTAGTACAATGTCAACAATAGGCAGATCAACGAGGGTGAGGGGCAAGGCGAAGTTGATGTTTGGTCGCAAGGGACTGGACAGGCGGGTCGATGAGAAGGCCTAGGTTGAAGGGAGTGGGTCCGACAAGGCTGTGACCGAAAAGTGAAGGGCACATCAACAAGGGCAAGAGCAATGGGCGAACGAGACGGACGAGGCATGACCATGGGGAGTCGAAGACAAGGCAACGTGCAGAGGGACGATGGGTGGGGCGACGAGGCCAATGGATGGGGCGGGTGGACAAGGAGGCGGGGAGCGGGGACGCGGACGTTACAAATGATGGCAGCAAGATGACGAAACCGAGGAGGGCAAGGCCACGAGGCCCGCCCCGATGCGGCCATCCTACCACGGACGGCGAGTCTACACATAGTATGACATTCAATAGTAGATAGCAAACGAAATGCAATGGAAAAACAATTCAATTAGGAATCGGAACCGCGTTGGTATTTACATAAATTGTTGTAATTGGTTAAAAGGTTGGTTAAATACATGGCCGGCATCAAGTTGGTCCAATATTTGACAGAATTAGGACCATGTTGTTTCAATTGTTGGGAGAACTAAGATCGAAAGAGGGTTAGTAGTTGTTTAAAAAATGGTAGAATCAGTTTTTTGGTTGAAAGTTTGGTAGAATAGTGCAGCTCACTGCACCGGTTGGGGTTAATCTTCGCCTAAATAGGGCCAGAAAAAGTTGGTAGAAGGTTGGTAGAACAAAGGCAGAGTAAAGTTGGTTGGTCATTGGTAGCACGTTATGCTACTAACCTGCAACACATAGAACGAAGCTGATGATCAATCGGGCGTTTTTTTCCAAAAGTCGGCCAAAAGTTGCCCAAATTCATTGACGGATTGGCAAAAGTTCGGCTAGTCGGCCGGCCGACTCGGCCAAGTCGTCTGGCTGACTGGCTGGCTTTCGACCAGAAGTAGGCCAGAAGTCAGCCAGGGCCACCGCGACTTGCCTCCGATGGCCGGATCAGCAAAGTTGCCATAAAGTATCGATCGTGTGCTCTCCCGTGACCGAATTCAACTTGATGCCGACTTTGCTGACCCAACCCACGCGCTTTGACGCCCTTCTCATCCAACTTTAACCCACGCATAGACCACACAAACGTCAGCAGGCTAACTTTAGGTACTTTACTCCTGACAAAGGCATGCCGTGAGGAGAAGTCAGCCAGAATCCGGCCCGGAGTCGGCCAGTCGGCCGGCCTACTCGGCTATGTCGGCCAGTCAGTCAAGCAGGTTGGTCGTAACTTGACCAAAAATTGACCAAAAGTTTGCCGAAACCTGCCAAATTTGCTGATGGATCAGCCGGGCGACTTTTTAAAACGGCTATTTGGTGTGTTCTTGCTGTTTAACAAACTTTTCTATTGCAGTGAAGTGACACCCGTCGTGTCTGCAGCTGTCCTTGTGCCTGAGTTTATGTCCAGTAACCCCGGCAATTAATAATGGCGATCATCTGGAGGCAGTTTCATTCGGCCTGCCAATGGTGCCAGTGAGGACGACCACAAGAATGCTGGTTCCGTGGGTGATGATGCCATAGTCTTGTGACGGGCAGGGCGTAGGCCGTCGTTGCCACACGATCCGCCGAGGCCGAGGTGAGTGATTCATCCCTCATTGGAGCTCTTTTTATGCGTTCCACCCCGGTGCACATGGAAACTGCCGACCCCCTGTGATTTTCTGTGGGGTCAAAAGGGAAGGCACAGGACAAGAAGGCTGATAGGTGTAATTATTTTTGAACAGTCCTACTTTCCGAATAACACACAATTCCGTTGTTATTTTATTTGCAAATAATTTCCAAGTAAAATGATGATCTTTTGGCCCATTCATAATCGTGTCAGTTTTTTATCCCCACCACAGATATTGCATTCACGTAGGCCTAAAACGCGGCCAATGCCAAATCCAAACGCCAATCCAACCCACTTCGTTCGTTGTCGTTGTCAACCATGGACGAGATCACCAAGCTTGCGGCGAAATGCCGCGTCGCCACCCCTCACGACGTTGTCACCAACTCGGAATGCGTCTACACCTTTCACAGCCCCTTCACGTCCGAGAAAGGGATCCTCGTGAACCTGAAGACGTTCGTGGGCACCGTCGACGAGCTGGCCTTCGCGGCGGACGACGATGGCGCGGAGTCGCCGGCATTGTTCGTCCGGATTTGCAAGACGCGCGTCCCGAAGGAGGGAGGGGGCGGCGGCGACGACGAAAAGGTAGACGCCGTCAAGCTCGGCGTTGGCGTGGAGGGGGGATTCCAATCCGACCAGGACAAGTACGACACGATTGAGAGCTTCGCCATAGTGATGATGGGGAAGGGGGCCGACGGCGACGGAAAGGCTCAGGTGTTGATCGAGATGCCCTACGATGACGACTCCAAAAATTCATTCCCCATGCTCGTATCTCAGAGCGCCGATGCTATCATCCATCACGCTGGCTTGGCTGTGAAGCAGGATTTGTCTGCTTGGGAGCTCGACGAGGAGCCGAAGCCAGTTAGCAAGTATGCCGAGTCATTGCCCTTTGTGGAAAATGGGGTAAAAGTTAGCCCCAACCCATCTGACTGGAAGGTGAGCCTGAACTGGGCCTGGACCTTTTCTATCTTTGTTTATTATCATCTCATTAAGTTGCTCTCGATTAAGTGTGAAAAATCAGGAGACAAAGAGAATTTGTGGCTCAACCTTAGCGATGGTTTCATCGGGGGAGGACGTAAGAATTGGGACGGAAGTGGAGGTTCCAATGGTGCCCTAGAACATTTCATCGAGACCGGAGAGAAGTATCCTTTGGTCGTCAAGTTAGGGACTATCACGGAAGACATCAGCACCGCCGATTGCTATTCCTACGCCAAAGACGAAGAGTGAGTTTGCACTGTACATCAAGGATGAAGCCAAGGAAAAAAAATGACTCAAACTCACCCCTGTTTCACCCAGCGGTCCAGTGAAAATCCCCAATTTGAAGGAGCTATTAGAGAAGCGTGGGATCATGGTAGCTGGCATGTGAGGACTCTTATTCCTCGAAAGAAGTGCTCTTATGCCGCATCGACTGACCATTTCGCTTTCATTCCCAGGCAAAAGACTGTCAAATCCACGGCAGAGCTGGAGGTTGAACTCAATGCTACATATGCATTCGATGCCATCACTGAAAAAGGTGCACACCTTGTTCCTGTCGCCGGCCCAGGTCTGCACGGGCTCCAAAATCTGGGAAATAGTTGCTACATGAACTCTGTGGCCCAATTGCTGCTCAGTGGCTTAGTGCCAGAGCTTTCCTCTCGGTATGGTTCGACATACGGGGTGACAAACAATCCACTGTTGAAAATTGCACCCACGAAAGCAGCAGATGATTTGCTTTGCCAGACCGCTAAAGTCTCCTGCGCCTTGACGAGTGGTGCATTCCGCGGACCGGTTCCAGAGTCTGTGGAAGTCTCTGATGCATCCACATCTGATCCGAAATATCGTCTGGCTCCCCGCATGTTCAAGCATGTAATCGGGCACGATCACGTTGATTTCAGGACTGGGCAACAGCAAGATGCTGCGCAATATTTCCAATATTTGCTGGAAAAGATGGATCGAGCTGAATTGGGTGCAGGGGAAAGGCTCAAGAGTAAAGATGGGAGCGGACCAGCTCTCGTCTCATCGCATTTGTTCTCATACAAAACAGAAACTCGCCTGGTGTGTGAATCTGACAATATGATCAAATACAAGGAGAGTCCCCCTGAGACCATGCTTAGCCTTCGAATTCCCAAGACAACCATTACGGATACGGACATGCCTGATCTCAAAAGGCAGAAGTCAGAGGATCCTGGCGACACTGATAAAGAGAAGAAAGAAGTCCCCACTGTCGCATTTGACGCATGCCTGGATGAATGGGCTGCTGTTACAGCGATTGATGATTTTCGCTGGCCACACTTGCAAAACTCGATCAGCCGGGCGAGGTGTCAATCCCGGTTCGTTAACTTCCCACGTTATCTTTTGATTCACATGCAACGATACGAACTCGGTGATGATTGGCAGCCACACAAAATCGAGGTCGACATTGATGTACCGGAAGAAATTTCTTTGCAGAAGTTCAAGGGAACGGGACCTCAAGAGGGCGAGAAACTTGTTCCAGAGGAAGCTGAGGGCAATGAAGGGTCTGTCAACGTACCAGCTGCTCCTGTGATTGATCAGGGTGCATTAGGACAACTCATGGACATGGGATTCAACATGAACGGATGCAAGAGAGCTTTGATGGCTGTTGGTGGGTCGGACATTGAGGCAGCAATGAACTGGGTCTTCGAACACAATGGCGATGCTGATTTCAATGACCCCATACCTGAAGGTAGCACGACTACGACTGCATCAGCTGTACCGAGCTCTGGTGTTGACGAGGCTGTCGTCATGTCGCTTGTAGAAAATTTGGGTTGTTTCACAGCGGATCAAGTGCGAGCAGCGGTGAAGCATTGCGATGGAGCTGCTGATCGTGCTGCTGACTGGCTATTCTCTCACATGGTAAGAACGATATGTGTCATCAATGGACGCGGTTGTGTATTTTTCGTCTCAGTGGGTTTCTTCATTTGATCATTGTTCAACAGGAGGACCTCGATGGAGCGATTTCGTCCCTGGAAAGTGCATCTTCTGCTACTGCTGGAAGCTCTGCACCAAAGCCAACTCTGACGCTTGAAGATGGAGAAGGCAATTACAATCTGGTCGGGCTCATTAGTCACATTGGGAAAAATACTGGCAGTGGGCACTACGTTGCACACCTGAAAAAGGATGGCAAGTGGGTCATTTTCAATGGTGTGTGCTACCTATGCCTGATTTTATATCATTCGTATCATGAGCCACTCTAACAATTTTTTTGCATGTGTAAAGACGAGAAAGTTGCGCTCTCCGAACACCCTCCTATTCGCCATGCCTACATGTATCTTTTCCAGCGAAGCGATACTGTTGGAGCGCCAAATCCTGAGTACTGAGATGAGTTAGACTCCTACTTACTCGAAACGATTTCATAATATTCCTTACTGATATCACGTGTGTTGGAAAGGTGCATGAAGTTGCCGAACTAAGTTACATCTTCCTCAAGCTATTCAATGACAACAGTAGCTGGGTTGGGTTGTAGTTGTCGCCGTTTGTCGTGGAAGGATCTATGTAGAATGTATCCAAACTACAGCTGATCCTTGCTCTGTCAAAAAGCGACCTGACGAGGGCCTGAACGGGGCCTTCACTCAAATAGTTTTGCTCCCCCAGGAGTATTTCTGCCCCAATCGGTGCGTAGTCGTCCAAGGCGACTGTCACGACACTCCCGTAGTCATCATATGGAATCGAGATTTCGTAGAATCCGAGAATACCTCCAGCCTTGAGACTGTCAAGTGTGACGGTCAATTTTCCCAAGGCATCCAACAGAGCCTTTTTGTCGTAATCGAAATCCTCAAATTCATCCTCTTTATCCGGGAAGGGAGACACATAATCCCCACTGGCAGAGGAAGATGCTGAATAAATAGATGTCAGTGCGTTGCCCCACTCGAGTTTGAAAGCTCTCATGGCTCCTCTGTCACCCTTCAAGAAGTTCGTGATTGCTCTCAGTGTCGAGTACAACTCAAACTTGAGCACACCTCTATTCTTTTCGTCTTCACTAGAGGAATTCTGCATGCTTCGTTCGAATGATGGTCGCACTAGTTCTTTCGTGTCCTCGATAGCCTTTTGCAGTGCGTCTGCCTTTGCCCCACCTTTCTCGCCTGAAGCGACAACTGCACTCTTCACAGCTGCATCGAGGATTTGATCTTTCACGCGCAGATCCAACGGAAGCAGCGGCTCAGGAGCGCATAGCTCGCCAAGCCCGGGATTGCCGATCGGGGTCCCGTCCTTGCGTTTCCCGTTGTCGTACAACCTCCGCCCGGTGTTTTTGTCGCATTTGCTCTCGTCGCGCAGCGAGTCCGAGAACCGCTCCCACCGTTCGTCCAGCTTATCGGCAACTTGGGCACCCCGTACCACCGACCTGCGAAACGCGCGGCCTATCTGACTGTCGGTTACTGCTGATATACCCTGTGGATCATCAGGTGTCGCGATGGCGTTGGAGATGGATGGGACAGCGAATGGAGCCACAACCAAAGGACCAAAGCTTTCCCTGCGGCTGAATTGGCGCTTGGGATTCGAGAGAGATCGAACCATCGCGGTGGATAGCAATGACAGCCATGTTGCCACGGCCACGGACAGCGCGCGCATCATTTTGACTTCTCTTGCTCACACTACGGAAGAGCTTCAACCGAACGAGCTGCCTCGCGCGCCACCGCCGCCGCAGCGCAATATTCGAGCATTCAATAGCAGGATCGAGGGTCGCGCTGCTCTGTGGTTATTGTCGTCGTCGTCGTCGAGCTAGAGTAGGGATGGATGTGATGAGATTGGGCGGGATGAGGATGAGGAGAGATGATAGATTAGGTTTGATGACTCATTCTTCTTCCCGCCAATTTCGCTAGGTATTCCAAAATGGTCACCGTAGAACTTTCACTTGAACTGCTATCGTACTTCCTAGAGATTCACTCCCGGCGAGGGAGAGCACCCCAAAACGCTGCCCAGGCCACAGGCCAGGCCGACCCAGCACGGACCCAGCGACAGCAGCATAAGCATAAGCAGCAGCAAGCCGCCCGAAACCAGTCCGGATGAAGCCACATCCGCCCAGAAGCATGGCGGCCCCTATCGCAGCCCGCTATGCATTTGGAATGCTCCTCGCAACATCCTTTCTGTGTCATCGGCCTCTTGCGTTTCAATCATGGGTGCTAAGTTCAGTCAGGTGTTCCGCGTTGAACGCACTCACACCTCGTCAGTTGCAGTTTTGGGAAGATGTTGATGGTGAGTATTGATGTTCATGTTCATGAGTTGTGAGCTTCTTGTTTGTCGTTCTTGGTTGTTGACGTCCCTCGTCGCCAGATGGGCTGGCGGATGTCGAGAAATTCTACGAAGCCAAGGGCCAGAGCATGGATCGCATCCGTACATTTTGCGAGAGGTAAGGCCGACGCTAACCTACCTACATCCATGATGTTGGCTTAATTTGAAGTACAATACTCTCACTTGAACTTGTGGCAAAATGATGGTGAAACATCGTGCGCAGGGCTCGCGGAAATTTGCCGCTTCCCGACCCTGCTGCTCCGGGCCACCTACCATCTGAGGAGCACATTGATGGGCTCACTGCGAATGCATTTTGGGATGCAGCTGCGGACCTCGATAAATTTCCCTGGGCTGAAAAATTGGAGGAAAGCGCAGATGTCATTGCGGGGGAATTCTCCGAACAGCTGTTGCAGAAGTCGGACAGCGAAAGCGGGTTGTTCTCGGGAGATTCGGCGTGGCAGTCGAAAGTGATGGGGACGGGTTGGTCGGCGTTTCGATTGCAGCGGCTGGGCGTATGGAATGTGGAGAACTGCGCGAAGTTTCCGAAGACATACAGCCTGCTAAAGGAGCTCAACATCCCGCTGGCAGTGCGGGGGGTTTGCTTCGCCCGTCAAACGCCTGGAAGTGGAGTGGCTCCGCATACCGACGGTCGCAATTTCATATTGACGTCCCATTTGGGCCTCAAGGTACCGGAAGGTGCGTGTTTCACTGTGGCATGCGTGCGTATGCAATATGATCAATAAGGTGTGTGTGTACAACGCTCATTGCCCATTGGGGTGTGGACGGATATCTCGCATACCCAGGATGCTGGATCAAGGTTGGCGAAGAAGAGAGAACTTGGAGCGAGGGAAAATTAACCACACTGGACACCTCTTTCGAACATTCCACTGGCAATCCTTCACCAGAAGATCGTCATGTGCTCATAATAGACTTTTGGCACCCAGAATTGAGGTGTGTGCACGGTGCATTTTTTTGCAGCTTGACAAACCTTACAAGCTCACCTTACAGGTTCTTCTTATCTAACCAACCCCAACCTTCACTTCTCAAGCGATGCTGAACGTGCGGGTTTAGAATATATTTATGACCTTAGGAATAAATTTGAATCTGGTGAAGTTCTGTTCCGTCAACCTAGAACAAAATCTGAATCTGAAGAAGTTGAGGGGCAGGGCTTGGGAGGGCTATGGAAGGCTCTCACGGGAAACTAGTGGTCTTTGTAAGGCAGGGTTGTTGTTTTCAGGCCTCTTTCCTGATAGGGATGAGGTTACCAACACACAGATAGAACGTCGTTCTTGTTGTCTAGGCCCTGGGCTCTCTGAGGAGTAAGAGAGAGAGAAGAGGAGGCTGGGAGATTGTTTGGTTCAATCGACAGCAGCTGGGAGAATTCTAAGTCCCTTCCACTAAAAAATGATATTATGCCCTTTACTTCTGCGTTGAAAATGATAATAATTCACTTTTGTATCTGTGTGCGAACAACCGACTAAGTCCTCAAACTCATGGTTTCAAACTCTGCAGCAAGTCAAGACTCTTCACAACAGGTCTCAACCTCTCGCTACACGCACTATTTTCTCTGCGGTGGACACGTGAACAATTTGTCGTCTGGGTCAGAACCAAGAAATAACGAGAGATTGCTCAGTGCGCACAAACTACGGTCGCTCATTCCTTCTTATCGATTCCAAGAAGATGATCTGATGTGTTCTCTAGCAGTCGGTAATTTTTCAGGCTCAAGTGTATCATATCCAATGCATTGCGTGTGGAATTGTTACGTGTTCTCTTTGGGTTGCTCTTCATCTCATCATCTACAATTTGCTGAGAGAGGGCCTCAAGCTTGGTGTACGTGTCCAGCCTAGCCTTCATCTCTTTGATTTGATCGTCATAAATTCTCCGCATTTCTTTTCGCTTCATCTGATTCCTATCTCTATCTTCTTCAATGGCAGAACGGACGTTTTTGTCTTGCAATCCTTCTAGCATTTCATCGAGCTTTGAAGAGATAACCTCAAAGCTGCCCCCCTTCTTCTTTTGCGACACCTCCTTTTCCTTTGATGGCGATGCTGTCTTCTTCTTCTTTTTCGGCGGTGGTTTGACCACATTATCCTTCCCTTCAGTATCTTCCCGAGTCACTAAGTTGAAATATCCAGGCGCAGGTTCCGCCGAGTGTTCAATCGTTGACGCTTCCAGCATTGCCCTTGCTTTGGCTCGTGCTTCAGCCATGTCTTTTTCATGGCTATCTGTGGTTGCTGCTAGTTGAGCGGCTCGCTTTTTTTCATCATAGTTTGGGTCCCGATAAACAACAGGCGCGATTTTTTTGTTTGCTGCCGCCTCTTGGGCTGTATGGGATCCAGAATGTGTGGTCCTGGGTTGACTAGCATCATCATAAGCATCATTTACTCTTTGAAGCGAATGCAGCATCCCATCAATTAGGTCAGGAGATGGCACCCGTGGGAACACAGGATGCTCTTCGTGGAGCCTATCTTGAATCTTCCGAGCAATTTTGCTCTTAAGCGTTTCTTCCCATGATGTCTCAATTTCTGACAATGATTTATCCATTGTCATTTGTGATGGTTGCTGTAGCTGTATCTCCTGATTAGGTTGGTTCATTTGTGCTTGAGAATGTGCTTGCGTGCTGTGATAATTCATCCCCATGGGTTGCACCTGAGCAGATCCTGCTTGGAGTTGTTGTAGCATTAAAGCCGTCATCTGTTGCTCATGGAAGTGGGCATAATACCGATTCAGTGGATCAGCTATTGATTGCATCACGCCTGGGAGAGCCATTGGTGGCATCAATGGCTGTGGTTGAAATGGATGAGTATGATATTGTGGATGGGCGTGCATGGCGTTAAAGTGCTCCTGTCTTCCCAGCCATTCCATCAGACCCTCTGGGGTGAGAGGCGCGGTGCCACCACTTCCGTTGCCATTGTTCTGATGAGGTGGAGCAGGAGGGGGTGCCGACATGATCCTTTCAGCATCCTTCGATCAACGCCGCTGCTATTTTGGTCGATGGCCGGCTGTTACCCAACCAGGGGCGGCGGCGGCGGTTGCTGTGTTGGGTTTGGCTTTGGCTTTGGCTTTTGCTTTGGTTTTGCTTTTGAGACTCATGTTACTGTCTGTTTGCTATGAAAAGTGTACATCTAAAATGGGGGCGATTAATCTCCGCTTCTACCGGGAATTTTTTACTCGTTCCTTTTGTCACTAATAGCCCTGTGAGTTGACTAGTTAGACTGCCTAGCACCCCCCGGAATGGACGGCCACGGCCGCTTTCAACAATCGCGCTGTGGGTAGGGACCCACGCGCGCCAGGGAAAAAAAATCAACTAACGAAGTACNNNNTTTTTTTCAACCAAACTTCATGTATGAGTCACTTACAACTCATAGAAGGGCTCAGGACTCTCAGAATCCAAATTTGGCCACTTTGAAAAATTGGCTATCAAGAGAACACTGAGGTACATAATCAAAATGAATTAGTAACAGTTATAAGTTCAAACGCAGGTTTCATGTAGCCATAAGGCCATGTTCAAATCTGTCTCGTCAATTTCATTGTCCACACAGACCAAAGAAGAGATAGCTAAGTCTGCAATCTGACAAACACTTTTTTTAAATGAATAGCTGCGATACCCTGACTCACAGACTTGAGTGCGCACATTTCATCTACATCAGGAGTCATGAGTGATGACAACTCAGATCAATGAATGGATACAAAGTTTAAGACTTTCTACCAACACGGCTGACATGTTCTTTTATTGACAGAACAAACAAGAGACCGGGTTTTGCCACCCCGACATAACCTAAAATGGCAATTTGTCATTTGTCTTACTGGTAATAATGTTGTACTATATCCAATCTTGAGGCGAGATGAGAGTTGATACAAAAGCATCATCTTTGCTGGGTACCATACAATAAGACATCATAATGCGCAAAGATGTGGTTTCTTGTCAACGACTACCTGATCGTGCTCTCATATTTGACTATGAACTTCCAGCAACAGAGAAATGTCATACATTTGGAGTATTTGCTCGCTTTGATGTAACCTTTGCTTAGTACATGAGTCGAGCTTATTTGAGTAGACCTGTCAAACTTTTGCTAACCTGAAGGCCACCATCTGTATAAGTAACAATTCTTCTTCCAGTAGCATCCCTTCTCATCTTTCTCGCCTGAACCATTTTCTCCCACCGTTTTCGCTTCAGCTCGTTCACCAACTCGGTCAAGCTCTCCTTCCGTTCGAGCCGAGCGGCAGCCGTGGTTCGCAGCGCCTGGCATAGATCTTCCATGGAAATGTTGGGATCCATGATCATGGTCACCCCTCGTTCGTACTCGGGGATTCTCAGCTCGCTCCTCGTCCTGCGCGCGCCGAGCGAGGGATCGTTCCCGTCCAAGCTTTTGACGCGTTCGCGCGGATCGTATCGCCACCCGAGGCTGAGGGGAGCGCCGGACGACACCGAGGGGTTGTCGCCGAGCGTCACTTCGTACTCTCGAACGCGCGAGTGCGAAAACGATACGCTGCGTGGAGCCTTGAACTCTTCGTTCTTCTTGCTCTCCCGGACGACGGCGCCGCGCCCGAGAGTCGCGGCGGACTTCATCTTGTGCATGGATCCCGACGAGCTGAGGCACGATTTGAGCATGACGTCGGTGCCCGACCGGCGGATGGGCCCGTCAGCCGCGGAGGCCGTGAAAGCTGACTCGGGCTTCGAAGAGCGGCGCGGGTGCCTCGCGGCGGGCCGTTCGAGCAGCGACCTACCCACGGCGGCGACTCGCGCGTTGGATCTGCGAAGGCCGTCGCAGCCCTTCTGCGCATCGCCCCAGTCGACCAGGAGCGATCCGCCGTCGCTTCTCGTCGTAGTCTGCGATGGCGATTCGGAAATGGTTGCGTCGGCGGGAGCGCAGGCTCGAGCGCTAGGCTTGATGGGACGTTTCTTCAAATCCCATTCCACGAGGAGCGACAGACCGTCGTTAGTTGGGGCCGCGTGGACGTTTGGCTTCGAAGCAGAGACGCTGCTACATCCAACCGTCCATTCGATGTTGCTGCCACGGTTTGGAATCGCGCAGTTTCGACGTTGACTTGACTGGATGCCAGCGGCCGAGGATTCAGAGCGCCTCATACTCATCATAATGGGAGTTGCCGAAGAGGGGAGCTCTAGTGTCGACCAAAGCAGGCGATGGTATGGTATGTGCTCTGAGCAAATGATGTGGCCAAATGCCACGATTCTCAGTGCTCCTGCCTCTCCTACCTCAATAAAATGAAATGAAGGGAACAGCATGCAGATAATATCGGACCAAAAAGTAAGAACCTTCAAACTCAAAGTTTGGTGAGTTAGACCAACCCAAAATCCTAATTCAATTCTCACTGCAACACACCGAACCGAGTTAGCTTTAGCGATAGTTGTACAAGTTGACAAAATTTGATAATACTGAACATGATCGCTAAATTATGCGCCGTTCGGTGTGTTGCAGGGAAAAAAATCAACTAACGAAGTACGGAATTTCTCGGACTCGTGACTGGATCGAAAGGGGGGGGAGAAAATAATAAAAATCGAAAACGGATCGAAGCTTGAGCAGCTGCGTACCAATTGAAAACTCGGAAAAAAGTTTTCATTCCTTGCTCCGTGTTTGATTCGCGTTTGATTCACTGGCAGCATGATACGAGAGGAAAGAGCGCACGCAGCAAAAGAGAGAGGAGATCGCGGCCTCATCGTTTCGATGAGGGCGCGATCTCACCGCTGTCGTCGGCTAGGTATTTTATCCGGGCCACCATTCCTGCTCGCTCGACTCCATCCACATTTGGTGACCCTGGTTCTTATTTATCTATGGTCGCAGGGCTAGCCTTAGCCTTAGCCTCCGCGGCCTGCCTCCGCGGTCCGCGATGGCGAAGACGAGGCCACGAGCGCTGCTGGCCGAGGCACCGACTGAAGCGGACGACGGCGGCGTCGATGGGCATGGGCGCCGCGCCCTGCGCTCGGCCGCGTCGAGGCGCCCCCCGGTTCCTCCTCGCCCCGCCGTCCGTCGCCGCCGGGCTCCTCCGCCTCTTCCTCTGCCTCCGCCTCCTCCTGACCGGAACCGACGCCTTCTCCTCCCTCGGCGGAAATTCCAATACCGCCCTCCTCTCCCGCCTCGCGACCGTCCAAGCCGAGCTCCTCCTCTCCGTCGGCCGGATCCCCGGCACGGCCATGCCCCCCGAGTGGGCCGCGAGCGGGGCCAAGCTCGGGTTCTCCCTCGAGGTGGAGTTCACCGACGAGCGGTGCGAGTACGAGATGACCAAGGAGCGGCTGTTGAAAGGGGACGCCCTCATGGGGACGACGCTGATGGCGGTGGAGCCGCTGAACGAGCCGCGCTTCGTGAGCGCCAAGGGGGAGGAGGTGATCCGAGTCGAGCCGGGCGCGTACGGGTGTCAGATCCAAGACCTAGAGAGCCGGAGGTACGCGCTGAGGTTCTTCCTGGACTTTCCCGAGGGCGCGAAGCGGAACGACGTCGAGCTGCCCGCCGAGCGGGCTTACTTCCTCGCGAGCTGCTGGCTGCTCTCAGAGGACGATGCGGCGCTGGGCCGGGCACGGGGGAGGAAGGAGCGGCTCGCGGAGTCGCTGAAACAAATCCAGAGAGATCTGGAAGGGTCGGAGCGGGAGGCGGGGTTGTTCCGAAAGGTCGCGGCGTTTCGCCGGTCGGTCGACTTGGTCGAGCAGCGGGGGAAGCTCGCGTCGCAATTGGACGCATTGGAGCAGGGCTATCCGCTGGACTCGGCGAAGGCCGTGCGGGGCCCGAACGACGTTGTGTTTGCCAGGGAAGGCGTCCTAGCCGTGAAGCGGTTGCGGGGGGCGCTGGGGACTAGGGAGCAGTACCATTGGGTCGGCACGTTCGAAATCAATCGATTCTTCGAGGACGAGGAGGAAGACTGTTGAGCGAGGGGCGTTGCCGGGCGATGACGAGGCGAGTATTGCATTTATGCAGGGCTTTGCTCGAAATGTGCATATGCTCCACCCAATCGTTTGGATAAATTGGAGTCTGCCACCAAATTTGATTCATCTCTGCTCAAGCCTAATTGAGGTCGATCGTTGCGTTCGGAAGACCAAATCAAAGGGGCAGAAGTGTTTGGTTGACGCTGGTTCCTCTAAAACTTACCCAGGCTTTGCTGGTAAAAATGCGTAAAAGACCCCCCACCAATGCAATGGAGCTACGGCCTTGTTGGCCTTCAACTGTTCGTTAGGGCGCATGCTGGCACTGTACCTCAGTCGCAATATGGGATGCCCCCCTGGAGCTGTTCTTGGCCGACCACAAAGCTACCAAAGGAACGTAATGAATGGAATCAGCGGTGAGAGCCAGGGAGGCGCTTTCGTCTCGATGACGGATGAAATCTAAGAATCCGAAGAGCCGGAAAGTAACGATACTTTGCGCTTGGTAAATTTACCATGAAGTAAGAGCGAAGATTTTGGCAGTCCATTTTCTATGTAGGAATACCTAGCATAGTAACAATTTCGCCATTTGATCTGAGCTTCAGCCCCGACCCCCCGCACCTGCCGAGAAGTGACGCCGAGGAGACTCCTCCTATGCCCCTCCTCCGTGCCGAATGCCGGGCGGTGGCTGAGGCGCTCCGCCAAAACGAAGGACACTTTTGCCCTCAGCGTAAACGACCGGATCGGGTCGGGTGCTCTGATCCTGCACGAAGGCAGGCGTCTTGGGGAGGCAACATCCGGCGAAGACATCATTTTTTCGAGAGGCGAGAGGTCGAGTGCATGTCCCTCTTGCTTGCGCCAACTCCTCCTCTAAAGACTCCACCGTCACAGTCGTGCGGCATCGTACGTTCCACTGCCACACAGTCTTTTGTCTCGAGACGGCCATACACCCAGCCTCCTCGAGCGCGTGAGCCATCCTCCCAGCTGCATGGGCCTTCCTCCCGACAACGTCTGGAGTGTGGGCCCTCCTCCTGGCCGCGTCGGCCTTCCTCCCGGTCACGTATAGCGTGTGGTCCTTCCTTCTGGCCGTGTCCAGCATGTGGTCCTTCCTCCCGGCGTTCTCGAGAGCGCTGGCCTTCCCCCCGGCCGCGTCGGTCTTCATCCCCGCAACTCACCCGCGCTCAACTTCCACAGCATTCTTTTTTGGCGCTACAATGGCAGCATAAACTGATATGCTGGCTTCTTCGTCTCGGGAGAGCAACCAGCTGCTGTGTTCTGCCAAAGAGCTCGCTTCCGCTTGCCAACTTAGCGCCATGACCAGATGCCTCTGGCCTCAGCATAAGTGTGGCCTTTTGCTCTGTACCTTACTGATCCTCAGGGTCACTTTTCATTAGAAGGCCTAGCATGTGATGGTCATAATATGCGAGAAACAAATGATGTCAAAATCACTTCTCACTCCGGTGCAAGTACACTGTTGTGTGTAGATGTCGAAGAAAAATCATGTCTGGGTTCTTTCGTCGTAAGTAGCATTCAACCCAGTTCGAAGTTTTTCCCTGACACGCAACGTGAGCGCTTGATCCTTGTCTCCCATAGAATAGCCCAGTCAGGCTCATTTCATCTCGTTTCCTTCAAAAATATGTTGAAGTATAACGTCTCCATTCCACGTTTAGGGCACTCCGGGTCGATCATTTTCGACCACTCCGCCCATTCTGGTCGCTCTGCGGGGACTTTACTACGACGAATCATAGAAAAGGGGGGGGCTTCAGGCTCATACACTCCACCAGGATACTTGTAAGGCGCATCCGCTAAACCATCGACCGTATAGCTGGGAATGATGCATTTGACCGATCACATCTTGTCATCTGACAGCAGCACACAATCGCCACATGGATTGCCCCAAACAAAATTTGGCTGTGAACCATCATCGATGCATTGTTGACCCTCCCAAGACCACCCATCCGAATCTGGGAAACTCGTTTCACTAAGTTGGTTGCAATCGTTGTTCATGACTGATCACGTTTCATCCATGAACTCTTGCTCGCTTTGCCCTGGCCATGGTCGGCAACTGAACTCGCGATAGGGTGCCATTCCGGTGTTCGGAAAGCACACCACTTTCATGGCGATGTCATTGTACTTGGTAGGATCAGGATCAACGTGGTTGCAGTCGTCCTTGCAATTGCAGTAAACGTGAACGGATTTCACGGATACGCCAAATGGACTAAACCACCACCCGTTCCCAGCTGATTCGGTTTCACAATCCGTCGGTGTCCAATCTCTCCAAATTTTGCCGGTGCAGTAGTCCCCCTCAAAAATTTGGAATCCAAGCTCCCAAGGCTTGTTGCTGTTGATGAGAATATACCTACTTCAGGTGCTGATCGTGGAAGATCCAATCGTCGAGTATGACGCAGTAATTTTGGTTGATGCCGTAGTTTATATTCGACCAATCATGGGGATCCTGGATCAGGCAATCATTCGGGTCTTAGCCTACGCAGACGGGGCAGATGGAGCCCGCCACCACCCCCGTCCCATCGTTCACCGCCGGGGGCGCCGTCACGGCGTACTCGAACGGGGCAGATCGATCCCAGCTTCCGCTGCCCCCCTCGCGTCCACGTTGCCATCGCGTCAACCGCCGGCTGTGGCCCGACTCCGGTGGCGATGACAAGCCCGCCGGTGCAAGTGAAAAGGCGGCGACGTTACCCTCCCGTTGCGCAGGGTGTGGCGCCCATGACCGTCGGCGCCGCCGTCGTCCGCCTCCGTCGGTGTCTCAGCCAGCAGTGCTCGCAGCTTCGTCTTTGTCAACGCGGAGGCGGCGGAAGGTGTGCAGTCGTCGGTCACCTGTAAGAATAGACTAAGAATAGTATAAATGATGTGAAGAAAACCTCAATTTTACCCCACCACAATTGTTTCAGGCTCTCCATTTTTGTTGAATAAATGAGGAAATACGATTGAATAAATGCAGACAATTTTAGATAAATGAGGAGAATCTAAAAAACAGGATATGAAATAAATGTGTAAATACAAAGATGGATGGTTTTCTCATACCTTACATTGTCGTCTATGTGACGGCACTACTGGATGTGACAAATTCTCGATTTGGTCACAAACTGCTTGACACAACAAAACTCACGCTCGTGGTCACACCCAGTCGTACGTTTGTGACACTCACTAGTGAGGACACAACAATTTTCCACGCTCACTAGTGAG
>JALLPA010000150.1:0-19368 GCA_036939895.1 Thalassiosira exigua
TCTTTTTTTTGACGGGAAGGTGTTTGATCTTTTTTTGATTTTTTTATTGGCGGGCAAGGCGCTGACCTTTTTTGGTATTGATTCCTGTGTATGAGGATTATCCCTTGAGGATAGCATTAACCTTAACTCAAGAATTCCATTTTTTCTCGTAAGAAAAAGATTGGAAGCGAGAAGGAAGAGTTTTGCGAGCGATCAATGCGATCGCTGATGTCGCTGAAAGGTGAGTCGATGAGATATGTGAGTTCATCGTCGCTGTGTCGCCAATAATCGCTAACAACAGCGCGTCCGTCTTGTCTCACTCGATATGGTTATCGCTAAAACTTGCTATAGACTCTTAATTCTTGATCTTCTAATCCTACATACGTACAAATACCTCCGACAAAAAAAATGTGATACCTATTTTCCATGGAGAAATAATTATATTTGTGATTGTAGTTGTGTCTATACCGTTAGGGCAGAATGTAAGCTCCGTATACATTGACCTAACTATATTAAATGTGAAAGGTTATAGATAGTAGTGAGATTGCAACGGCGTTTCTAGGTATGAATGCATTGACATAAGATAAAACGATTGGATGGAAGGTTCGATGTCACAGATTAATTTGCTGTGTAGATGTGTCGGCATTGTTAGGTCAGAATATAACCTTCGTATATCTTGACCTATTTTCCATGCAGAAATAATTATATCGGAGATTATAGTTGTGTCTATCCTGTTAGGGAAGAATGTAAGCTCCGTATACATTGACCTAAATTTATTAAATGTGAAATTTCTGTGTTAGAGAATATAGTGACGTCTATACGATTTCCATTGTTCACTCGGAGATTTGATGATTGTGACAATCCGTGTTTGAAGATCTTTCTTGTCGAGAATTGGATCGTTTTTGATGACGTTAGTTATGAATTTCGTTGCGTTTTCGACAACTTGTGGAGATCTTTTCGTGTTTGTAGCTTCGATTTTCTCTCCGAGGTAATCTACCCAAAGGTCGCGTTTTTTCACCATCAAGCAAATGGACCCGTCGTCTTTGAATCTTCATTTTGTAAATCTATGTGCACCGACCGTCCCAGTGAAGTATAAATTTGAATCTTGAGGATAAGCAGTGGTTTTTGAATGAGTCCCTATGGTTTTTGCTCTGCTGGCGACCACATATGCCGTTCCCGGGTTGATCTTTTCCCAATCCAGTGTGCTTATGTCTGCAAATTGTACGGTTTTGATTCAGAGCCTCAAATCCCTGAAATTTATGAACTGTTGTTGCCCATGCCAATACCAGTGGACAATACTTGGCGTTGCAGCATTTCTTTGGACAATCGACCTCCACCATGGGAATGGGCACGTGCTAGACCGTTTGTTAGAACATGGCATGAAATAACGAAGAAGACTAGATGTTGTTGGTGCTTACCGTTGGGTTGTGGTTGTCCCATGGCTTTGCATCACCCAGTCTCAATCCCGGAAAATCGACGATTACGCATAGCGGTAGGTGCTCCCCTTGTTTGTCGTTGGGTCCACACACAGTGTGATAGACGTAATCTACAATTGTCCCTCTTGCTCCATTGTAGAGACAGGCCTCAGGAACGATGTTGTTGGTCAACGCTACAGTGGCGCCAATGCATAAATCCGTCTCAAGGACCATCTTCGATGTTGAGAAGTGGCTTTTATACACACGGTCACACCCGTGTCTGTTGCTCCGCCATTGGCATTGCAAACGAGCCACTGGCAAGTTCGTCCTGTTTGACAGATCTACCAGTTTGTCCCTGTTTTTTTTGTTTTTCTCGAAATTGAATGTGAAAAGATGTATAGTTTTTGGATCGTCTTCAATTTTCTTTTTCCACGCTATGTCACGCTGGAACGGCCAGTATTGCCTCATAAGGCGTTCGCCGTCTTTGTCTGTGCTTGTTCCCGTTCTGAGTCGATGGAGTATATCTGCGTATTCCGGGTCGGCTCTTGATCTGTAATTTTTTGTGAGGTGGAAGACATCCTGTGTAAGGTCGTTGATGAATAATTCATGCCCGTGGCTGATCTGTAATTGCTGCTGTGGGGATTTCTTCGATTGGTTTCCCTCCCACAAGTTTTGTGTTTTTGCATACCCAAAAATGGCACCCTCCGCTTTGACTGGCTGCAGTTGATAGTCATCACCGAAAATGAGCACTACTGGAATTCCACCCCAACGCTCGTTCGAATTTTGTTGGCCGAATGAACACTGTCGGACGTTTCGTTCTGCGCCGGCAAGTAGTGCTGATGAAATCATACTTCGTTCATCAATTATGAGCATCAACAGGTTCCTCAATTGGTCGGACAATTCCTCTCGTTTCTCGTGAGACAAATCTTTGGCCAGTTGCTCCGGATCCACTGACAAATTGAGGCATCTGTGTAGTGTACATCCTCCAACATTGTATGCTGCTCCACCAGACGGAGCTGCAACCTTCACTGTGTCGTTTAACTGAGTGTATTTTCTCATAACTGACATCAGAGTGTTGATGATGTGGGATTTTCCCGTTCCGCCACATCCGACTACAGTTGCTCTCAGTGGCTTGTACGTCTCATCGTTGGTGAGAAATTTCACTACAGCTTCCATCTCGCAAATGACAACCAGCTTTTGCTCTTCGTTGAGCATTTCGATGGTATAATCACTCCCGTCGCTCTTCTTGGGGATGTGGAGGGCTTTGCCGGCATCACATGTTGTTTCTCCATAGAAGCAATCCTTGAGATAATTTGTGTAAGACTCCGGTGCGATGCAATCAGCTGCTCTTTTTCCCATGAAGTGCGGCTTTGACCAATCATGATCTATACCGAGATTTACCCGAACTTCTCCGGCTTTGTCGTTCAAGTGTCGACTGTTTTGTGCAGAAAGGTGGCGGCTGTGTTCCCAGTACAAATGATCGTGAAGTTCCTCGTTGTCGAGCTCGTCAACGTTAACATCCTCAACCGGTTTGGCTTTTTTCGCTACACACTCATACCTCCATTGCTGAGCATGTTTAACAGCTCTGTGGTACTCTGACAGCACGGGCAACGGCAGCTCACGCTTTTCCATCATTCCAAGGAAAGTGTTGATGGTCAATTTGTCGTCGTCCAAAATATCTTTCAAAGGATTGCGTACACTCCATGGCCTGTGCATCACCAACATCCCCATTGGCGTAATCGTAGTCTACGGGGTAGCGCGCTCTGCAATTCAAACCTTTTGGGATGAGGATCCGATGTTTTTTGCGACTTGTGGATGAATCTTTGTAAAATTTACTGTCGGTAAAAACTTGGTAGAAATACCGTTCCAGAGAAAGGTGTTCCAAGTGTCGAGGACGATTTCGGTAACTACCAATCAGATCCTTGTTGGAAGTCTTGACATCGGATTGTTTCCGGAGATACAGTGCACGTCCAAGACTGACATCAGTCAGATAATCAGAGCATACAACCAATTCCAACCCCGCAATGTCATGGAGTGCTTCTTGAATGCTGACCTGACGACTCCCTGATAGTCGATTCAGTGACCGTTTTGTTATGGTGCTGATGTGATTCAAGTCATCGTCGTGTGCCCTTCATAAAATCAAGAATAGGTCAGAACATGTTGAGGTGACGATCTGGCCTAAGAACCGCACACATCAAATCGTGACATTCTGGTCGTGCACTCACCCCGTGATCACGTCTTGGATTGTGTTGATCTCTTGACGGGTAGTTTGGTGTGTTTTGCTCGCGTATGAAGTGCAATACTTACACACCGCTTCGATCTCACTGATGTCGGGTATATCGGGATTAGATCGATAGATGATTAACTGGACATCAGCGTTGGCGCGCCATGCTTGGAGAATGTACCGGCTGTGTTGATTGACCCTTTTCGAAAGCAGCCGTCGAAGGAGGAGATGTTCTACCCCTTTGCTGTTCTTTTCGATTATTGGTTCACTCAAAAAATCCTTCCCTGGTGTGTCTCCTTTGTTGGATGTTTGCTCTGTTCCGAAACCGAACCGACAAGTCCGCAGTTTAAGACCAGACTTATCGACATCTCCGAGACAATACTCATTGCAGGAGTGTAATACAGCGTCTTGAGCCAAGTGTGTGTGGTCTGTGTCGCCGTCTTCTGCTTCAGAGAATCGTTTTCCAAGCGGAGATTGTGTGATGGTGTTTTTGTTGCTGTCGCCCATCGCAAATCGGTTGTGGTTGTTATCGATTGCAATATCGGCAGTCATGCCAAGCATTTTAGTTGCGTAATCCTCGATTGCTCTGACCTTGTTTTTCTCGGTCTTTGCTTTATAGAACTTGCGTAGATATGCCTTGTCCTTCGCGATGCCGAGCAGGTGAAGGTGAATGGCACCCCGTCCCGGAGCAAATTCCACTCGACCCCAATAAAATTCGAGCTCTAGAACTTCGTATGCGAAGACATCCAAGAAGCGTTTTGCACGGAGCATGAAATATTTGTTGACATACATGGCGTTTCTCCTGGCTGCACGCGCCATTGCTCGGAGGTTTCCTGATCGAAGTTGCTCCGCCTCGGAGTATCTCCCGGCGTTTGTCTCGATGTCAGCATAGATGTCTTGTAGATCAGGCCACCAATTTTCTGCACACGTGAGAGTTAAAAAATGGGTGGGTGGACCGTGATTGTTTGCCACGTGGAAATCGATCCATGAGCGTAATTCGTTCGCTTTGTTGCGCCAAAATCCGTCTGTCCCTTTGATGGTCTGAGAATAGTAGCGTAGTTTTGATATAAATGTGAAGATACCATTCCGAATTTGGTGTTTAAATTCTTCAACCGTAGGAGGATTCCTACCATACCAATTCTTGTCACTGTGGAAAAAAGCGCCGCTCTTGTTGTTGTCTTGTCGTTGAATAGTATTGAAGACATATAATCCGAACATTTGGTCTTTCTGAAATCTCCCGTCATAGTAGTGCATCAGATGCTTTGCCCATGTCTTTAAGTTCCGGATGGGACCATTCAATTGATCTCGACCACCTCTTGTTTCATCGTACACATCACCCACGCCCCCAGGAAACAACCAAGGATACGCACAACTGAATATCTTCGAGCTTGGATCGTATTCGCTGGAATTCGTTTCGAACGAAATAAAAGAGGTAGGTCAGAACATCACATCGCCACCGTTTGACCTACGTTAGGTCAGAATGTGATACAAGCATGGTTTGACCTAGACACTAACCTTACAGGAGTGTCCCCGTGCAGTGGGAACATTAATAGTTTGTCTGTGTTGTTGGATGACACTGTTGCATCTACCAATTCGTTCATGTATTTCTCCTGATCGGGGTCCACGCCAGATGATTTGTGTTCTAACATGGCAAAATCGAGTTCGGGTTCCCCTGATGGGTTCATGCATTGAACTTGAGATACAGCTGGCTTCTTTTTTGAAGGTGTGGTTTTGTCCTTGCTGTGGAAGTGCTTGATATGTCCAAGCATTGTCTTTTCGGGTTTATCACCCATCCAGTTGAGATTTGTCTCCTTGATAACTATGTCACGGTAATCGGAGTGATGTATTCTGAGCCATTTCAACGCACGTAGTACACGATCCCGACGAACTTTCAAGTGCTGCAGGTGAACAGCCGACGTCTGAGAATTCCCCATCTGGCGAATGAATGTGACAATTTCGTTGGGTTGGCGCGGGAGTTCAGTGACCATGCCGGTAATATCTTGTGGAAATGCAACGCACTGACCATCTAGGGCAAAATATCCGCTTTTGAGATGGACACTGGGAATATATGGAGCACACCTACGTATCAAGAGTTGCTCAGACATTGTCAGAGATGCAAGTTCTTCCGGGATATCATGTCTCTCAATTTTCTTTTCTCGTTCGTCGTAGGCAAATTGATCCCAATGGGTGGTTCCTGGGACACGTTCGTACCAGACAGGATTCAAATTTTTTTCGCTGTAATAGTTTGTCGATAGACTGCTGCACGAATCGCACGTGTATGTGTCTGATGTACTGTAGGTTTGTTTCACGTGGTTCAGATGGTTCTCACGACAACCATGGCAAAATTGAATTTTCAAATGCATGTTGTCCAGTTCGAACTTGGAAGTAGCTTCCCGAACTTTTACCATGCGTTTGGTCGGGCGTTTTTTTCTTGCTTCTGCTCTGGGAATGAATTCAGTGCCGCCATCGGCGTTCATGAACCTGACAAAGAATGCGAATGGGAGTATGCGCTTCAAGAAAATTGCTCCCACTCGTTCGTTTTGGTTCTTGATGTCTCGTTTAGCATTGTTTTTGGCGGTTTGATATTTGGTCTTGTTGGGGCATGCAAGAAGTTTGTAAAAGGTGATCAACTTTCCCATCTGGATGCAGGTCAAATACAAAGTGTTGAGGAACATTATCTCAGCTGGAATTTTGCGTGGTTCCATCCATTTGAAAAATTCTGTGATGTCTCCAGTGTGTATTCCAGCTTGGAGAGTGCGGTCTCTAGCATTTTGATCCCTAACTTTTTGCTTCAGGTCATATTTGTCCTTTCCCTCCTTTATGCACGTTTGTGCGAGGTTAAATTCGTCGATGTCTTCTGGAGGGACGTCAACTTCCACCGATTTGTTCGGTCCTTCAAAGGCATCTTCCGTGGGATGGAGATGGAAATGGGACAGCTCGAACCAATCCATGATAGGGTTCCAAAGTGGTTCCCCCGTGTGAATATCTTTCATGGAAATTCGCCTCACCAAATGCAACGAGTTGATGAGCGTGTCCCCGTTGTTGAGGATAATGGACTTCGACGATTGATCTGATTCGAGGCGAATGGCGACAACAGTTGCACGTTTGACGAACTCATTTTCTTTGGAACCATCGAGTGGTTTGTTTGTCTTGTACTCAACAATATCACCAACCTCAATGTTCTCACACATGAACGAATACTTCAGGACCGATGGAAGCTTTGTTGAAACGTGAGAAACGTTCCTGTGACCGCACAGTCGTCTGGGAAGAGGCGGGCTGCTTGCGTCGAGGATCCTGTCGGATCGATACATCTTCGATATTGCCATGACAAACATGTACACCTCACACCGTATCCGCCATTGTGTTAGGGGAGAATACTTGAACAACGGATGCATCGAAATGGCAGTTTCGAATTTTGTTCGTATATCCGCCCCTGTGAATGGAGTCCCGGCTAGTTGTGTCACCGAATGGATCAGCTTCAACGTTGATACACCATTGTCGACTTTCGAATATTGGTCAGGAACTTGAAACCATAGATGATAGATCAGGCTGTTCGTCAGAATTTAGAGTGTGGGGAAAGCAATGTGACATGTCGCACATACATACCCGTTGGTTTGTGCATTCCGAATGACTTGTAATCGAACTTTTTGTCTCGGCAGTCATATCCCCTCAAATCTAGCAGACAGTTGAGAAACCTCCTTAGCCGCCGAGATAGACCAGAAATGTCTTCCGAGGTAATTTTATTCCCGGGATCCAACAATAGCATGAATGATGAGCTCCGATGCGTAAATTCCTCGTTTACTACGCCGGCTGGGTTCACAAGAGCCACTGTTGCTGAATGAGTGTTTTTCATAAATGGCATGAGTATCAGTTGACATTCGAGAAGATTTGGATACATATCAGCAGCTTCCTTTGCATTTTCTTTGATGTCTCCCGTCATAATTCTCGAAAGAAATTGCACGGGAAACGTGGACAAGGTATCATCGGGAATGTGGCAATTTAGCCTGAAAACACAGTAATACGATGATATTATGACATAGGTCAGATCATTACGAGTTGGCGGAATGGCCTAATCAAATGGAGATTTCTGACACATGCAAATTGACTTACCAAGACGTCCACATGTCGATGACATTGTGAGTGATGTTGTTGTTCGGGTACAACGAGTATACGTCGCGATTTGTCAGATGTGTGAAATATAGACCCATTCGAGACATGATCGTTTCTTCAGCAACAATTTTCCCGTGGTTCTTTGTGATGTTCACTTCATTGAGACGAAAAGCAGCTTGTGGTACTATTGATCCGTTGGTTGCAAAGGGGATCAAGAAGACAATGTCATCTGGTCGACACAACATATCCATAGGGAAGTCTTCTGCGGCCAATGAATGGTTTTCCTTACTTTCATCGGGTTCGCTTGGTCCAGGAGATGAATCACAAATGCCACAAACATCTTTGTACTCGCAAGCCGTGCTTTTGTGACATGGGCATTCCACCAAAATGGGTTTCATTCTCTTTCTTCTGTCACTGAAACGGCAGCGCTGTGCATTTTCCTTGCCTTTGTCTTTGTCTACGTCGATGAAGTAAAATAAATCGTCCTTCAGGTGAAACTCCCAACGCAAGTCATCTGTCATGTGAGTTCGATGCGATAGGTCCAGAGCAGGTAGTGTTGTCGTTTGCCCCTTCATTGCGATCACGAATGGCTCAACCACCGATCGATTTGCTGGGGTTCCTTCGAGAGATCTTGCAATCAGATCAACCAAGTTTTTTTCCAGTGTAAATGAGATGTGCTTCCACTCAGCACCTTTGGATTGGTATATGATCACAACCGGGAAGGAATTGGGTAATTGTGCTGGATGGCGCAGATGATTGGCCTGTGGCTTGAGGAATTGTGGACTGATGAACATTTTTTCACCTGCGAATCGATCGGGTATAGGGTTGTTCTTCGTTGCCAGCCTGACAACACAAGTGTCTTTGGTTGTGTCAGTTGAAGGGCAATGGCGAATTATCAACCCGGAACGGCCACTTAAGGAGAAGTTCCCGGTCTGAACGACTTCCACTCTGTCCATGTCTCCACGATAAAGGTGATGATAAGCATGGGATGCCTGACGCCATGTTCCAGACTTATAGAATTCCGAAAACACCTCGTCAACATCGTGAACTGAGTCTGACATTCCCACAACATATCTTACTTCAGAGTCAATTATCAAGTCAATGAGAGATGTCATGCTCGCCTCCTTCTCAAAGTGAGGAGCCCAATACTTCGCACGGTCGATGAGGTCACGTTCAATTTGGCTAGTTCTTCTTCTTCTTTTGTGTTTCCTTGTAGATTCTGTGTGTGTGTTAAGGTCAAGTACAAATCGTGGCATTAGGTCAGATTATGATAAACAAACAGATTGACCTATGCAAACACCATCAACAAAAAAAACCGCGAGATTTTTCGCCATCGTATACGAAACGCAATTCACCAACCAATCGCCGAATCACGGACTGTCGTGTTTAGGTCAGTTCGTCACCATCGTATGATTCGCCCTAAACAATTTTGAATACAATTCCCCCAAACCAACACATTGCGATGGTTCGCCATAAATCTTGCCACGACACCACACTCTTGGTTAATCATCTCTGTATGACTTGATTTCGGTTGATTCCCAGTCTGGATAGGGGTTCTGCCACCTGGTGAAGAGGGCCTTTTTGAGGTCTCTGTCAAGTTCGTTCCAGTGTTCATATCCACAGTACTTGACAAGAAAATCTTTTATGTGGCCATGTGTCATGTGCTTGTCAAGGGGACTCAGGTATTCCACGGTCTTGTTCTCAAACATCTTGACTAAACGGTTGTGAACGGTTTTCACGAAAGCGTCATGGGTGATCTTCTTCTTTCCTCCTGTCTCGCCCGTTTCGGTTTGGTACACTCGCTCTTTGTTTAGTTTCACCCAGCTGACAAGTTGAGCACCACACTCTGACTCTCTCTTGAAAGAACTCCCGAGTGTGGTAACAGCACTGTTGACATGAAGGTCAGGGCTGCCAAGGCCTTTGGGTATTTCGAGATCGAATGCGATGGTTGTGCGGACATACCCCTTCTGATTTCGCTTGTATTCACTTGCGTTGCCAGGCTGACACAGAGGTAGGTCCCGGAGGGATGTCATCCACAGTGGGACTTCATGACCGTTGCGTTTCAGGTGATTTTCCACGAGGTGGTCTATCAACATCTTCGGGAACCTTACATCAAGGAAGTACAAGCTCGGAGGTACATTGATGACAACGTTGAGATAATACACAGCCCCGTGCTTGTGTGGAATTGGATGCGAGACGTAGATTTTGGCCCCCATAGATCGTTCGTTGCCCCCATTGTCAAAATTGAGCTTCATACCAGACATGTCATATGCTCCACCGTCCAACTTGACACAACCCGAAAAAACATTCGCAGGCGGAGTTGACATACTTAAGCTACTACCACTGACACCACTTCCAATCTCACTGCCACTTACACCAACGGAACTCTTGGTAGAATTAAATGCGGGAGGACTCATGGTTGTGTAACCATCAAATAAGTTCAACTTCGGAGGCGTTGAGAAGCTTGGTGATTGAATAGCAGTGTTTCCATCAATGGCCTCAGTCACTTTGGCTTTGGATCTACTTCCAATCAGACTTGGAGATGGCGACGAGCCTTTCTTCTCGATCGATTCAAGTCCTTCAGAAAATTTTGTTGCACTGTCAATATCTGAGAAGACCTTCCATCCACGCAGTTGAGAAGTATTTGATGTTGCCTTGAGATACGTCGACAAGACATCAGTCTCGTTGGATGAGAAAATGAATACTGTGTGATCCTTCGAAAGGATGACAATGTGTTTGACTGCAGTTGCGTTCCCCTTAAATTTGTTGTTCATGATCACGCTTCCAAAATCGGAGATGAGACCTTGATCTTCTGACAATTGAACGAACAGTTCGTCACGTCTCTTCTGCTTTTCAAGATCCGGAGCAGTGTGTGAGAGGTTGCATTTTCTCAACTTCTTTGCAAATTCAGACGCTTCACTTTCCAGCTTAAACACCGCCCAAGAACAGTAGGGGATATTCTTGGCGTCGAGATCTACCATCTGAAGCATGGTCTCACGATCTGCTGAATACAGAACCTCGATTTTCTGATGATTGGTGACACCAACAAGATATGACTGGTTACTCTCAGGGCGCATATTGTACATGTTTGATGATGAATCAAGGATGAATTGGAACAACTGTTTCTCGTCACATCCGAGGATATTTGTGATCTCCGGTCTGAAAAAGAATGTTAGGTCAAATCGTGGTCATGTCGTGGTTTGACCTAACGAGTTTGTATAGACTCACCCCGGGTGTGGTAGATACGAACCGCCGCTCTCACTTTTTGAGTACTCGAACGCCTGACGACGTTCAGCCAAGAACTCATCAATGGCGGCGATGGAATCAAATTCTTCCCATGCAACGTGGATGCCGTCGTCTTTTTCAATTTCAACCAAGCGTTTCAAGGCGTCGGTATCACGCATTCCAATTTTCATCGATGTGCCATCCTTTTTCAGGACGAAAAAAGCAGCATCTATGTCGTCATTTGCAAGTCCTTGGCGCGCTCCAAGGCATTTTGCATTGAACGACATAATCTTTTCATCTTCGTTCTTCATGTCCTTCGCCAGGAATGACCTGCACGTGGCCAATAAGTTCGTGATATTAGGTCAAGTTGTGATGAGATCGTAACATGGCCTCAAATACTCACGCGAATGACATCTCCTGGTAGGTGCAGGTTACCTCTGAGTTGGTTTTTGGGGTCTCTTTGTCCCCATCGATCAACTGGTTGGCTTCAACTTCTTTCATTATTTCGACCGCGATACAATGTACAGCGCTTTTCTTGGCCTGCTTCGGATACTCGATCGTTAGTTTCTCCTTCGTAAAATTCTTCAGGATAGAAACGCTGAAACACATAAGGATTGCCTTGACCATGTCAAGATCTGCCGCTGGGGGGGAATCACCTGGCCTAAAAATATCGAAGGCGGCCTTGATTTCATCTCTTGTTTTGGGATTAAACTCGGTCAACTGTGGTTTTTTCATTTTCTTGGGCGTTTGTGATACCAATGAGTCGGGCGACTTCGCCGCGCTTGATGCATCTGCGATGTTGCGTTTTGTAGAAGCTGTGATGCTGGGAGGGGTCACAAAGGTCGGTGGGGGCTTGCCGTAGGGATTATCTACGGTGTTGCCTTTCTGATGTCCCTCTGGACCAGCGGCGGCCTTCTCTGCGTCGAGTTCGAGGATCTGGACTTCCGGATCAGTTGTGGAGACAGCAACGGAGGATACAGCGCCGGAGCGCTTCGTTTCGCCGGCAACAGCGAAAACGGGAGATGATGCGGCTAGTAGGTTCGATTCGACGGCAGCGTCGGCGGCGGGAGCTGAAGCGGTGGCGTTCTTCAAATCGTCGCCGGCGTCGTTCGTGCCCGCCGCGTTCAAGTCGGACCCGCCCGACACTTCCTTCGACGCCATACTAGCTTGTTTTGCTCCGGCAAGTGGAGTGTGCGCCTGTTGACGCGAATTTCAGTAATGTGTGGAGGTGCCGTCAAAATTTATGCCCTCTGATCTTCTATTGCTTTGTATCGGTCTGAGAAAACAATGGCGGTCGAGAGTACCGATTGACCTTGAAACAACAGGTGAGAGTACCTATCGCAGTGTGAACGGGCGCACGATGCGCTTTGTTTTACTTACACACAGTGTTTTCTACGTATCAACGATGAATCCTAGGTATCAACCTGGCAGCATCAAAAGGCATCTTATAACCACAGGAATTTTCGGCAGTAATAGAAAATTTGGATCTTACAGCAGTAATGTAGGAATTAACATGGCAGCGTAATGGAAATCCTTGTGCCACGACAAATTGGATCTTTGGCAGTAATCGGGCAGCATTGGATAGGATCTATCTTATACTAATAATGTAGGAATTAATATGGCAACATAACAGATATCCTTGTTCCACGAATCTTTCGGCAGTGATCGAGCAGCATTGGTTAGCATCTTTCGGCGGGATGCGTTGACAGTATTTTAAGCGAGACGCCCCTTCGATCTTCCGGAAGAAGCAGACGAAACGTTCTGGGACTATTGAAACCCGCTTAAAAATAAGGTTTGCTGATCTGTAGCGAACAGTATGACCTTCTCGTTGTTAGTTGAATTCACGTAGGATTAAATATGTTGGTTTAGGCGCGAGAATTATTTTTCGGTCGGCGAAGTGCGACGCGTCACATAGATTTTCGTGTGCCGCGCTGTCGCATCCGTGAAAGTGCACCGAAAAGAGCCCAACGCCACCTGGCGCGACAAAATATTATGTGCGCGTCACCTCCCACGCACCACCGATACGTCTCGGCTTCTCTGGAATTTTCAGAGCAGCCCAATATCGAACTTCACTGCATGCGATGCACAACGCTGTGGGAAGATGCTCGCCACGACGAGACCGACATCACATGACCGCCAAGTGCTCTCGACTGTGCTGCCAATCAGCAATCCCTCTAACGAGAGCACTCGCGTCGGCCAAATCGTCGGCGCCGGCCGAAGCAAATCAAAGCAGTCGGCGGTGCAACTGATACTCCATGCCTCACGCCATGGCGAAGGGCGCACCTCTCGACGCCGACGGTGACGGTGACGCCATGGCGAAGGGCGTACATGTCGACGCCGACGGTGACAGTGCATTGAGGAGTGCAGAGGACAACACAGAAGATAATTCTGGGTGCGACTCAGGGGAGAAAAATGCGTCCACAAGTGGAGATGAAATTGGTCAGGATCCGTCCGCGAATGATTCCAGCGTCGTTGCAAATGAAGAGAGAGGCAGGGGGCGCCGCTCGGAGGGAGCAACGAGTGACGAAAATGTCAAACCCAACGAGAAGGGCAATCCATCAACGGCGACGTCAGAGGAGGAGCCCACAAAAGATAGTCGCGAAAGCAAAGGTAAGCAATACCCAATGTTGGCAGGATGATTTGGTTCTTCTGCCTACTTACACCATTTTCCCAGCCGCCAACGAAGAGACCAAAACAGCCCAACCTCAGCAACATGGTGTCCCTGGTCCACCGCAGACTATTGAATCCGACCCGTTGAGCAACCGTGCTTACGAAATGACCAGAGATGAGAAGGCGCAAATGATACGGTATTATGATGAAGCTTTAGGGCTGAGTGGACCTGAGATCAACAAAATCATGACGACATGGCAAGCCCAGGCTTTCATTCCTTCTGACGAACGTGGCCCAATCAACGCGATGAGGCTGGCATTCGATGGAACTGCGCGTCTCACTGCCAACTTCGTCGATTATCACTACTTTCTGCATAACTATGGCAAGATATTGAACGAAGCGTTTCCAAGTCAAACATTGCCAGCTTCATTTGAATGGGAAGCGCGGTATGCCCTAGCCAGGTATTGCAGTGGACGATCTGTTAATCCTCCCGCTTCATTGAAAGAATTTGCAAATGAGTTCCACAAAACTCCTGGCTTCGATGATTTCCGTGATGAATTTGATCGACGGTGGAATATGGAAGGAAAGGGGACCGATAAAGCCGACAACCATGACCAACCAGATCTCTCTCGCACCAAGCCACCCGAGTCCAACCAAGAACCGACCCAGCCAGAGCTTGCTAGTACCTCCACACCCAATAACAAGCCCATCTCCAATGTACCCATCCCCAGAAAATCGAATCTTCCGCCGCCAGTCACTTTCAACGACCTCAACGTGTCAACATGTCACAAGATGCACCCGGCGATTGCGATGTTGCACGTCGGGATGAGACCACTCTTGCATACCAGGAAAAAATGACCTTTGATCGTGGGTGTCCCAGAGTCAACCACGGAGTGTTTCGAGAGAATGTCATTGGTGAAGTGGCCAACAACCTCTTAGGCAACCCAGCGAAAATCAAGACCAAAGCGAAGCCCAGATTGAACAACGACAAGATGAACTTCCAAATGGTAAACATGGTAAGTCACTACATTCGTCGATGGAATGCTGGTTTGTTTGTGGTGTTTGTGATGGGTTGTCAATCATGGTTGCCATGGCAGACTACCACATGGATATATCTTGTCTTGTGTCTGAGTCTATACAGAGTAGGCCAATAGGTCATACCATCATCCGCAGACGTTCTGACCTATGGCTAGGTTAGTTTTGTTTGCATTGTTTGGGTCATGTTGTCCTGAACGCATAACATGGCCTATACTTCGATTGATGACGGTTGTTTCTTTCGAATTGATGTTCAGTTTGCCTGTCGGTTTTGATAGGTCAGACCATCAGGAAGAGATATCTTGACCTATTTATCGACTGGATATAATGAAGTCCGTTAGGTCAGATTGTAACTTGGTGACGGACTGACCTAAGGCTGGATTCATGTACAACTGTGTCGACGTTTATTTCGATTGTTTGCTTTGTGTTGACGCGAGGGCAGACTGTCACCAGCGTATAAGTTGGCCTAACCATCACTTTCTTTGTGGTACCTCAGATGATGGCAGAGTACGCCGATGACAGTGTGTCTGTCGATATGAAATCAATGATACCCAATGAGCAAGCAAATAAATGGGGCAACATGAAAGCGGTTTGTCATGTTTCTCCAGTTGGTGGAGAGAATCCATTCGAATCTTGGTTGGTTCGTAACGAGAAAAATAATCTGATCAATGGGTTCAATCCGGACACACATGACCAAATTTTGTCGTGGACACCCGGAAGCAAGAAGCGCTACGAAACCGCCTTGAAGTTGGAGAAGAAGAAGCGTGGAAACAAGCCGCTTCCATGGAGAATTCAGTATAGATGTCTCGCCTGGGCCGTCCTGAGAGAACAGAAGCAAATACTCGAGAAAAAGGAATGCGATACAGAATTGGATGTCTTGTTGGGTCCGAAAGAAGGAAACAATCGTTTAGAAGCGTTGGTGTTGGCCATATTTGGTTCCAATTTCGATCCAACGGATGGAAAGATAACAGTTGAAACTTTGGATTCCAAGTGGTTGCTTGACAGCCTCTCCGCAGATTCACAACGTGATCGCGTTGCCATGAAGACCAACTTGGAGGGGGTTGATTTCGAGGAGCTTCTGGAGAAAGCATTGCACTGTAAGACTTCCCCATTCAACGAGATGATCGACATGGATATCGACTTCGGTGTCACCAAGGATGTCTTCCATAGTAAAGGTGTCACCATCAAGCAGGAAGCTGAGATGTACAGAATCGAGAGCAAAGTGTTTTCGGACAATAAGAGGGACTCGGTCGTGCCTCCCGAAACAATGACAGTTTGTGACCGGTTATACATGTTCATTGAGGCAGTGGAAGAAAACGAAAGAAGTCTTACTGATGATGACCTACCTACCTTCTCTGCGAACGGTTCCTTAGGTGGACAATATTACGAAGAGTTCTTGCGTGCGGACGACACCACTGTCCCCGTTTGTGAACCCTTTTTTAGTGAGACAGCCGAGGCTTTGAAGAACAACCCTTCTCAAGCCACATTTGACGCTTGGAGAAGGTCGAAGCCCGTGGGTGTAGCCAGGCTCACGGTGCGCAGGAATCGGCCGGACGGGGAACCTCAGCCTACAGGACGCACTACGTTTCCCCCTGTTGGCTTGACTATCGAACGCCTTCTTAAGACGAGCGGGATCAGATTTAAAGCAAGTGCAGCAATAGCAACAAGATGGCGTGCCAGTACTCGAGTTTCCAAGGCAAAGAATCAGGTGGCCAAAAGAAAGGAAGAAGGGTTGGGGCACGACCCTCTCGAGTGGGAAGAGTACATCAAGGGTGGGGCATATATGTTGGTTCATGATTGTATGTACAGAAGCTTTCATGGTATACCGTCTCTGGGGTGGAATGATTCAGACGCCGCCGCACAGTGTAAGCTGGAGATCAATTATCTGTTGAGGACGCAGACGAAGACGGACAGCAGTGGTGATTATGGGCGGCAATTGGAAGAAAAAAAGTGGAAAAGACCGCACGAACAAGAGAGCTGGGTAGATGCAATTGGTTTCTCCCAAACTGTTTGTCATCCATCGAAACGGCATCTTGCGGCAACGATGTTTATAGCAGAAATGTTGGTGGCGTGTTTGACTTTGAGTCTTAACGATGCACGTGACTTTGTTCACATGTTAGCGAATGCACATCTGGACTTTACGACTTGGGGACAGAAAGGCGATAGAGCATTCGTGGACATCATAGGCAAGTTGGTTCAGATTCACGACAACCACCATATACTGTTGTTCTCTCGGTCTCAAATTTTTTTCATTGTGTTTTCTCCCTCAGGGTCTTTTGGATCGAGAATGCATCACTTGATCGAAATGATCGTCTTGAAATTAAGAGCTGCAGTTGGACAGGGCGACAGTCGTGATCGAACAAGCAAGGGATTGCTGACTTTCCTTGTCCAGCTTGGATTCTATCGAGACCTAGTTCCCGTCTTCATTCTCTATGGAGTCGATCCAAAACCGGATCTGACCCCAGGAATCACAGAAAGACTCAGTCAGTTGGCAGAACTCTTGAACGATAAAGTGGACAGAGAGTCAAGAACAGGGAGCGTCAAGCCCAGCACCAAAATTATCGACCTATTCCAGACCCTCCAGAACCGAATAAGATTTGTCGAACACCAAGGGAGCTCTGGGAACACCAGAAACAATATCGGTCACTGCTACCAGCCGATAAAAAATATCTCAGAATGCCTTCACATCAACCATGCTACCCGACAAGAGATTCTTGGGGTGTGGGGATTGTTCGCAGTCGTCTACAGTGCTTACCTGTGTCAGGACTTCATTGACGACAACACGTTTGGAATCGGGTTCATCACAAGGGAATATCTCGGTAACTTAGGAGGAACACGAAAAGATAGATATGGAGATATTAAGTTCAAGGCAGAACCGGGTAGGCCAACCGATGTCTGGGACCTCGATGATCTAGGTCCCGGTGTTGCTCACCAGCATAGGTTGAGCTCTTTCGTCTATCTTATATGCGGAAAATCCTTTCGGGTGACTCTTACAAAAAAGAACTGGAGAGCGCTAAGCGGAAAGCGGCGAGTAGACCAAATCAGGAAATATTTTGAAGAAAATAAAGCGTGGAACACCAATATCATGACAAACTACAGCGATGATGGAGATGACGCATCCGACGATGATTGTGAAACACCTGTCAAAGAGACCATTAGTACAATCAGACAAAGAAACACTGACACAGCTGCTACTGCCATGGCGCTTATTCACAGATTAGTGGAGAGAGATCAGATGGACTCTCTTAAGGCGTTCGTGAAAACAAGGGGTGTTGAGATTCTTGATGGCATGGCGATTTGCACAACGCTTGGAAAACAAACTTTCAGTGGGCGCAAAACAAAGACAGATGATCAAGTCAGCGAATTCAAAGCTGCATTTGATAACTCCGTTGATACCATGCAACAACAATGGGAAGAACAGCGTCAAAATGGACTGTCGATCGAAGATGATAACGACGAAATGCAACTTCGGGACGATGGCAACACACGCGTTACAGAGAATGATTTTGTTCAATTCTGTGACAACAAATGGGGCGACGAGATCATCTGCTGTACCATCAAAAGCGAATCCAACACAATCGAAATCGCCATAGACGATGAATACAAGTCAGACTTAGAAGCGCGATTGATAACTGGAACAGCAAACATGGCCGACGAAAAAGAATGGAGTAACAACGATGTTCAATACCAGAAATGTATTCGTGAACAGTGGAAAGTCAGTGCGCAATTGAATGGTGATTACATCGCAACAAAAAAGGAACTGCCGTCTTCTAAAGGTGACTCTGGGAGAGACTCAGAAGAAAGCAGCGACAGTGACTATGGGGACTCCGATGAAGATACAACACAGACCAAAACCAAAGACAAAGAGGATGAGCACGCTCTTGATTCGGACTCAAGCGATTCAGAAAGTGAACAAGATGTGGAGGAGTTGAATAGTGACGACAACAAAGGGGAAGAGGAGGTTGAATCCAAGCGAAAGGAGTCAGCAAAACGCCCAAATCGAAGTGAACCAAACGATCAAATCGCTATGGCTGTTCCTGCAAAAAAGGGAAGGTTCGAAGCAAGCTCTCCCACCAGAACGAGCACACGACCCAGATCGGGATCCCCACCCAATTATAGGACGTAAGATCCACTGGGTGTTCGAGTCTCTGTTATACGTATTTCTTGTCGTTGTTATTGTAATCAAATAAAGATGGGCATGTATTAATGTTTGTCTATAACGCTAGTGCAGAGCACCTTTATGAATGACATCATTGCAGCAAATATATACTCCTGTAGCGTCGTTGTATCTAGGTCACTGCATGTGTGTTTCAAAGTATGACCTAAGTATGATGCTTTTATAACCACTTTCTTTTTTGTATCGGTTGTAGGTCAGCTTGTAAGTGAGTTATGATATGACCTAATTCATTCTTTTCAATGTCTACAGCAATAGTGCAGAGCACATTTATGAACGCCATCAAGTGGGGTCAATATTTTCCGATCAAATCGGGTGCTCATATCTGTTTTGTCAAAATGTTCGATATCACATTTGCAATCACTTCTTGTGGAGCTCATAACCTATTACCCATTACTAGCGCAGAGGGCCCGCGACCGCCATGCAACGCCAGTTCACGGCTTCGTTGCTTCGTCGCGTTTGGTCGTTCGTAACATGAAGGGCCCGCGACCGTCATGCAACTTCCGTTCGCTCGTGAGTTCCAATTGCCAAGGACCTCCGGCACGTCAAGTTGCATCTCTAGCTTGTAATCAGGCCGTGGGTCCAGTGACAGCTGC
>JALLPA010000151.1:0-20212 GCA_036939895.1 Thalassiosira exigua
TGAAAACGATGAAAGCGAGGTATGGGCGCCGGGTAGAGTTAACTCCGTATTAAACGTGGATTACTCTAACCCGGCCCCTGCTTCTCTGAACCCGTTTGAAACTTCAAAATATTAAAAGAAACGTCAATTCTGTGCGACACCACTAAAAACATCAATCCTGCTACATGCAAAATTATTAGAGTGGTCTTAAAGGGGTTTGGCATGCGCCGCGCGCGGCGCGCCGTTGGCGCACCTGTCGAGAGGGTTTTCTTTTTTGAGGCTCGCAGCTGGCGCAATCACGGCGCGCCGACGGCTCGATCCCGGCGCGGCGCGAACGACTCTCGATTTCAAATTTTGAAGATTTGAAAATGAACACGCTGAATCGAAGGTCGCGATCAAGGGGAGAATAAATCTATACTAGTTCCTACTCAGTTTCTACAGGCGCGATTTCGGCGCACAAGAGCTGCTAGCGTGCCGATAAACGCAATAAATTTTCATTTGCGTGGCCGCCGCGAACCGACGCCTGCAAACCGTCGTTAGTTGTCAAGCCGCCCGCCACCCCTCCCCATACAAACCACGTACAAGTTAAATACTAGCTTTCGACAATTTTTAAAAAATTCGACTAGCTTTCGACAGCTGACGGTCTGACTGGTACTCAGGCGGTCGTAGGCCGATTCAGATGAAATAAAGTTAGGACATTGTAGCGTAACAGTCGCTCTACAAGTACCTAACTTTGTGTGGTCGTACGCTCAGGTACAATGGGTGCTTGAGGGCGTCACCGCCAGTGGTACTGAAATCGTCACTTTTTCATTTACGCATTTTGATTTACGCATTTTTGAGCCCGGCTNCGTCACTTTTTCATTTACGCATTTTGATTTACGCATTTTTGAGCCCGGCTCGAGCGCGAAAAACCCGAAAAAAGGTTTTTTTGAATTTGAAACCAAGGGTCGAACAAGCGACAAGCACGATCGAAGCGCGCCCTCGACGAATGATGGAACCGTCTCGACTTGATGACTAACGAGCTCGAAAGGGAAGACAAGAGCCGAAAGAGAACGACGATAGGAACAGTCAAACGGTTGACTTCACAACTAAAATTATTAGTTAGTACTACGCCTTTTGTTATGGTCATTCCAATGAGCTCATTGGCTTCCAGGTTCATTGAGCCGTTGCTTCGCCGGCGGACGAGTTTTGCCTTTGTCGATGCGCTGAGCTTCTTCCCACCCGCGACTTTGCTGGGCTTCTCCTCCAACCGAGCCTTGGCCTCCTTCGTCGACTTCAGATGGTGGCAGAGCGGTGGCGGTCAAAGTCCAAAAATATCTCCAGATCAGTTGCCGTCGGGTGTGTTGCTCTTTTTGACGGGGAGATCGTCGCAGAGGTCCTCGCCCCCAAAACCGTGCGTTCCCTCGTTTCGGGCCCGCCTGTTCCTTCCCCGCTTGATGGCCCATTCGACAACCACAACGCACAATGCAGGCTTTCGTTCGTGGCGATGGCCGGAGACCTACCGAGAGGGCGGCCAATTGCTCAATATGGCGCTTCATCCGCGCCTTGGAGGCGATCACGTCATCCTCTTCGTCTTCATCGTTTTTGACGCCGTTGTCGTCGTCTTCAAGGCCGTATTTTCGCAGTGCCCTCGTCGTCACTCGAGTAGCTCCCCGCCGCCAGCGCGCCCAGGTTCTCATCGAAGGCGAAGTCCCCCGTGGATCGCTCCTTATCCTCTGTGGCTTCGTCATCCAACCTTCGTTTCTTGCCACCTCCACCTCCGCTGACAACGCCACTCCTCAGCCCTTGCTTGGGCCCCCTTCGCCTTCTGTTGGACAAGACCTCTCTTCGTACCTTGCCCTTGCGTTCCGACGAGCAATGTCGGCCACAGGGACGCGCCCAACAAATTGGCAAGAGGCTCCTTGAGTTTTATGCAATGGAGGTTGAAAATAGTGGCAATGAACCCAAGTTGGACACCATGCGGAGAACCATCAACGTGCGCTGCTTGGTACTGACACTTAATACTCCGCAGCTGCCTTGGAGGGTACCCCGTCCCCGTTCCTCGGTCTCCTCCTCCCGCTCAACTGTCTCCAGACGGACTATGTATCTGTCCATGATCCTGGTGTTGGTCCTCGTGGCATTGACATCACGGCAGCAGTGCCGACCAACGACCTTGTACCGATGCAGCACCTTGACCATGCTCCACTTGTGCAATGGCCGAAGCACAAACGACAATGTTGAGATGAATGAGGGTGGGAGGCAGGTGACTTGCGCCTTTAGTTGAGTTACGCACGCCACATATTGTTTGACGACATCACGGGCAATCGAAGTCCAAGAACAAAATGATTGTGCCGAGATGAGTTCGACATCCCAGAACCACTCTCAGGGCCTCAATTTCTACAGCTCCATCTCCTGGAAGCACTCCGTGGCCACAGCGTGATCTACGTCTTTTATGGGCTTGCTCTTCTTCTTCTTGATCAGGTCCTTCGGTGTCAATTAATCAATCGCAGGATGAGCCGGTCTTGCCAGCATCTTATCAATCTCAGGATGACGTTCGGCCTCCTTGACATTGAATTGAGCTAGCACATGCGCTTCGCTCTAAGTACTATGTCTCAAATCTAGCCTGCTCTACTTAGAACTCTCTAATGAAAGAGAAAGATCTTTCTGCTATTACTCGCTTGCCTAGAGTAGTTTGTTCATGATAGAACTGGGTACATATTTCATACTTACGTCTTTTTCTTCCTGCTCAAGGCTCCACGAGGAGTGATAATAGATATTTGCTAATTCCTACGTACTATTAACCTCGACTCGGGACTGAACACTGTACATACGAAAAAATGCACATAAACTTGACACAAAATTCACAACTTTGACTATCCCAACGGGAGGGTTCTGGTCAATGTTGGTCGGCCAAACTTTATGGCCATGTTCCTTATATGATTGATTCTAGGTTGATGTTGGTGTCATTTAAAAATGGCTATCCTTGGGCCGGACCTGCTATTGACAGTTAGCAAGTATAAGATGGGTCACTATATTAATGTGGCAAAGGCTGTTCAAATTATTTGGTGTCATAATCAAAACAAAAAGACAAAAAATCTCTTGCATAAGCAAAATGGCTTCAATGTTTTTTGAAGGAAAAGTTATAGTGGGACTTGAGCTTACACTTTCCAGAAACACAGTGTTTTCATTCTGGATTTTCTCCATTTTGATAAAAGAAGAAAATATGGTGACTATTCGATGCAGTTACCATCGCCAGGGAGTTCCCTTTTTGTGAATTTTACTCTTTTCCTTCAAAAAATGATATTGCTCGAAATTCTAGCCTAAAATCAAGTCAAATCTAAGGAAGCACAAGAAAAAGGCGGAAATGAGATAAAGAGGAATGAAAAATGATTGCCAATGACTACTTCTTAGTGTCATGTTCAGAGGTGTAATAATATCTGGGCATCAAGTCGAACAAGGCATACCACTAGGCTGTTGTATCAAAGATAAAATGCAGTTTGGTTGCAAGCACTATTCGTCTCTTCACCATCATGTCTTTGTAGTATGAGGGCCTACCATACCATCCCGCCCATACTAGATCGGCATATTTAAATTCGCACTGCGATATGTGGCATTTTATTTTCCTTTTTATGGTGTCACATTTTTTAAGTGTTGAGATGAGTTACAGCTGAGAATGATATTCTTTCCCAAGCAATAGTGCAACAATTTGGCAAATCACTTTTCCCAGTAATAACCAATCGGGAGGAGCTTTCCCATTCGCCTATCTTCGCAACATCATTTGTACCTCACACATTGCCCCTTCTTTAGCTGACGCTTTTCATGAGGACAATGTCAGATACTTCAGCCACAAAATGGAGAATGGCAATGAATCCGGCCCCGAAAACACATCGGAATAAGCAGTCCAGGGTAAGATTACCATGCCGTGTGCCCCCAATGCCAATACCTCCAATAGCAAAAGCTGCAAGAGCCCCCATCAGCTTCATTCTATCTTGCTCGCCTTGATTGGGAGAAATGGTGAGACTTGCTGCGAATGAGAAAGAAGATTTCGGCATCGTGAAACTTACCCAAATGCTCGTGGAGATAATTCACGAGCCCATACATGACTGCAACGGCAATCTTTGTCGGAAAAGTCACATATCTCAAAGTCATGTCGTCGAACTTGTTGACGTCCGTCGGCCTGCTGTTGGAAATGACGACGAAGAGCGCCTCGCGCTTGGCCCGGGGCAAATCCGTGCCCCACAGCGGCTGGCTCAACACGCGCTCGACTTGCTTCTGCATCAGGTAATTGCGCAGTGCGACGCACGCGGCGGTGCCAATGACGAGCGTGGAAAACTTGCCTCCGTCTTCGGTGGGAGTGATTTGGAAAAGCATCTCGTACTGAGGCGGCAATGGGCGCGATAGGAATCGATTGTGATTGAGCGCGTGAGGAAGGAACGCCTGATAGCCGAGGCATCAACGACAGCCGTCATTGCCAAACGCACCACTGGGAACCATGCGATGAACTGCAATGAGATGCGGAGATACCCCCTTCGAAGGAGCCATGAGCGTTCAAAGTTGTGAGATAGGCAACAAGGTAAGCAACTAATTGGTAGCGACAAGTAACGGTCCACATCACCATCACCATCAGGATCACCAAGCATGGACCATCACGCCCGCGTCGTGGTCTGCCAGACTCACATCTTTTTGTATTGCTTCAGGTTTAGGCTCGGCGGCGTGAACCATCCCAGACAAAGGTCAGGAAATAGCTCGACAAAAGGTATCGCCAGGCATGGGAGGAGCTGCGTTGGTATCGGGAGGTTTTCCGCCGAGATCATGATGGTGAATGAAGGCTGGGGAGGGGAATGGAATGTGTTGTTCGCCGTTGTCGTTGTGGTTGTGCGGACACAACCCCGCGAGCCACCGAGTAACGGATATCACGTGAACTATATTGATTCCCACGTAGACTTTGACCGTCGCAGGCACCAAAAAAAAACAAAGCAAGCAAGTCACAAGTCGCAAGGCAAGCAAGCGAGCGCAACCGAACCATCAACGACGACCGCGGCGGCCACAACATAGCAGCAGATAGCAGCGCAAGTTGCGGCTAAGAATGGTGATGGTGATGATGAGCTGGGGGAAGGCCACGATGGTCGCCACCATCTGAAATACCTGAACCCGCGCTACGCTGTGGCTGTGGTGCCAGTCCGGCCGACCAAACCAAGCGACAGGCCTTCAGCTTCCCGAAAGGTCGCACCATGGGGTTGGCGCCGGCCCCATCCTCGCCGCCCGCTTGCTTCCTCGCACCTGCCCCTCGCTTCCCCAGACTTATTCGCCATCATTCTACTCAAAGTCATGCCGGTGTATTACCCCCCGTCATGTCCAGACCGTCACTGCTCCGCCTGGAAGCGTCCCCTCTCGAATCGATGGACGTTCCACTTGGACCCCCGCTGGTCGTTCTTGCGGCAGTCGTACTCGCATTCTCGGCGCAATCGTGGATCAACTCCCTGCTCGGCGGGGATCAAGGCCTGGGTGCGTTTCTCTCCGATGGCGCGGGCTTCAACAAGTCGGGTTTCAAGCCGAGGAGGCGACCCATCACGGACGAGAGAGTAGTCCCCGGCGATGGTCCGTTGAGCGGGCCCGACCCGTTGCCGTGGCTGAAACTTCCCGAGCTCGACTACGTGGACGTAGCCGGTCAGCCGAAAAAGCCGAATCTGCCTACGCCTCTGAGCGAACCGCCACCTCCATCAGTGGAACGGGATGAGGGTGTGATTCTTGCGAAGTTGGAACGTCTCAGAGGGCGAATGAAGATCGAGGTCGAACGAGGAAACTTTGAAGATGCGAAACGCATTGAAAATGAATTGAAGAGAGCGATGGAAGAAGAAGGATATGACTTTTCTGCGTGATCTGAACAATATGGAGCTATGGTACACAAACAACATCGATACCAGATGTGTACACGGAATTCCATACTCATTTGGAGTGCTAAGGAGCGACAACCATGATGTTTCACCGGGAAAAACGTGATGCGCATTCAGGATAGATGGAATTAAATCGCTGTTGCCGACAGGAAGTGAGAGCTAATTGTGGTGTGATCGATTTCACTAGATCAGATCATTCAGTGTGACTCTGGATGCTCGGAATTGATCACAATAATGCCATGGTACCTATTGTACTGCTTGTTCACGAAGGATCCTCTTTCGTCATAGTACAATCTCCTCTAACCCAGTAGCACCAACTTGGCCTGTCCACTTCTCTAATTCTGCTGCTCGACCTTTTGAACAGAATGAAACAATCGTCCCTGGTCTCACTTCTACTTCTCCTTCGCTCTCATCAGTGTCACTGGATGACATAGCCCGTCCAACACGACCTGCTAAGTGAAGATATGATGCTGCCGATGTCGGCCTTCCAACTACGAAGACGATGTCTACCCCATCAAAATGAAGTCCACGGGCTGACCCTTCAAATGTGACCATGACTGGAGGAAGATCAACTTCATCTATCTTCTCGTCATCCACGTGTTCAGCATTGGGTTCTAATCCCAGGACGACATGCATTGGCTGGGCATCTACCCCCATCGATTGCAGTGTCGAGCATGCCTTTCTCACAGAAAGGGGCTCTGGACCTGTTGGGCCTTTCTTCTCGTTTGATTTTTGCCTCTCGATGAAGACACTCCTTCTCTTTGCATTGCGTCGTGCTTGGGATGTCTTTCCCGACACTTGTGGTCCCTCTCTTTTCTTCTCTTTCGATATAGAACGACTGAATTCACCGCATATGAACACAAGGGAAGATTTTGGTTGGAGCTTCCGAATTACTCCTGCAACCATTGCGAGGATTTCATGCGAATTGCTTATTGTTTCTTTGGACACGTGCAGATATCTGTGATCCACGACTGATGGGACGGTGACTGCTCGTATTGTATGAGTGGAATCGTTGACAGCATTCGTTTCCGAGCTGATATCCTGTTTGGGTCCATTTGGAAGGTTATTGTCCCCACCAGCTGGCCGACACACCTTCATCCTGCCCCTCCAAACACCTTCTAATCCGTCACTCCCGATCACACCTCCTTCCAGAGCTGCCCATCTCAGAGCTTTATTCAGTCGATCTAGCGTTGCTCGACTTGCAGTGGCACTCCCAGCCAAAACTTGCAATGGTAGTCTATCGTCTTCACCGCTAACATGTTGCGCAGATGCAATCAAACGCAGCACACGCTCGGTTGGTGTGAGAACCTGGCTGTTCTTAGCGTTGGACAAATCCAGCGAGTCAATGGATTTCCCTCTTATGCTCGCCCCTCCGTGGAACTCGACCCCCCGCCGCTGCGCTGCCCGCAGCTTCCGACGCTGTTCCAGAGTTTTCCTTTCTCGCTGGGCAATGTTACCATCAAAAGTCGTGCGTAGATTTTTGGGAGCGGGAGGAAGCAGTACATCCACTTCATCCAGAATTGTTCCCGTGAGGGCAGAAAGAAAGTTCTGCGCTCTACTCATGCGAGTCAACACAGCATAGAGTTCGTTAGGCGTGCCGATGAGGACAGTAGCATGAGATAATTGAGAGGGTGTGGGTGGAGGAAATCCTCGGACAGCCAAAAGAACGTTCTGCATTATCATTTCCTCGTCATCATTGCTAGTTTCCTCTGGAAGCAAAAGGGAAGCATCTCTCGCCAGCTGGGATGCAAGTTCACGAGTTGGTGCAACAATCAGGACAGTTCTCCGTTGCATTTGACTCTTCACGTCATCACAGGCTTGAGAAAGCACTGGTAAGAGATAAGCAAGAGTTTTTCCACTTCCAGTGGCAGCAATCAGCAATAAATCTTCTCCTTCCTTTGCAGGGAATGCCGAACTTTGTTGAATGGGTGTGGGTGTGATGTATCCATTAAATCTGAGTATATCGGCGAATTTTGGATAGAGATTGGAGAGGCTTGATGCGACCGCAGGGTCCTCTGATACAGGACTGGCAGCCGATAATAATGGGGTCGGTGCATGTTGGCACGGGGAGAAGCCATTACATCGAATACCCCAAGACATGGAGAAAGAAGTAGTGAATGGTGCTTTGGATATGGCACATAGCAGAAGAAGAAGCGAATGGCGGTCCCGGAGGGGTGGACCATACGAATTTACGCCATGTGATCGCAACCGACTCCTCCTTCTGCTCCCATTGGTGGTGACCCCAGAGATGAGGGTGCTCTTCGACTCAAATCCATTTGTTGGCTCTTTCATGGCGAATCACTGCGGCGCGGTACTTCTCAAGAAATGCCGTCGGCGTCCTTCGCGCGGCGTCCGTGGTTAATTCATCCCTCCGCTCATAGTGAGGCCATGATGATGGTGGTGATGGCCGCCTCTGCCTCTCTCCTCTGTTTTGTTTTTGTTTTTGTTCTGTGTCGACGGCGCCTCACAAGTGGATTACACGTGGAAGTAATGCGTAGGTTACACATCGAGATCAGGCGCGCGCCTCCCCTCTCGATCTGCTTACACGTGTTGATATTGCAAGCTTCGTCAAAAGATTCCATGGCATAAAAGAGAAAATGCAAGCGAAAGAGGGAACGAAGATCGGAGCGAGAGTAGAGTGTTGTCAGAGTTCTGGTGGCAACACCAGATCAGACCCCGCCGCAGTTTGACCACGGTTTTATGAATCATATGAGAAGGCACTGTGCATGGTATGGACGGCAGGTGCAGCTAGCTGTCGGTTGGCGTTCACTTTTATTAGAACAACAGCAAAAAATTGGGTGAACTGGCTGTTGTGTTGGAAAAGAAATGATGTTGCATCGTTCTCTAATCATGACATGTTATCTCCTTCTTCTACCAGCAGAATGGAATGAAAGTTGTTTTGGGGGATCGTTCGAACCGCTCGTGCCCCTTACATCAAGTTATCCTCTGCAGTCTTCAGCACTGGGACATCTGCCCCAGGTACCTCGTCATCACCCCAAGTAACACCATTGCTTTTCTCCCATGCTTCTTGGAAAACCTTCAATATCTCGCTCTTCGCATCTTCCACGGAAATGACTGGGATGCGGAACCCCACACGGAACTCGTCCGTTAAAAGCTTGTTCTTCCTCCTTGGCATGCGACTGGTAACACGCAAATCCATACCCAGCCTATCCACGCCCGTGACTCGGACTTTCTCCACTTCGCTCACGTTCAGTATTTCAATCGCAGTCAACATCAAGTCGTCTCCGTGATCGCGATTTAATCGGTCCGTGATGCTCGATGCATCCTTCGCCAAGATGTCGGGAGTCGCCTCTTTGTATTCCTCCGGAGGGACCCATTCAGAAGACACGCCGAATCCTCCCACGAAGTAAATTTTCGTCGGAGTCAGGCGGTAAAAGTGGAACTTAGGAGAGTCCATTACCTGATCCGCGTAAGTGTGAGCGATGCCATACCGCATACGAAGGGCATCCCAATCCTCGGCTGACGATTCGATCTTCTCAATTGTGCCAGTGATAGAACACCGTGAGACGTCCTGTCCATGGGCAGGCCCCGACGAGGTGGTGGGCCCTCCCAGCTGGGCAAAGAGCGTGACGAGACTTCCCTCTCCGGCTTTTTGGATGTTGACCGTGTGCATCGACATTTCGTTCATCAGGAGGACAGGGTTGCCGTTATCGTCTAGGACGTAGTCCACGAAGGATCCGAAGGGAGCGCCTTCAATTCCATCCATGTGGGAGGAAGTGCAAAGGGTCCCAGAGGTAGAGATAGATGAAACTGTACGAGCTTTTTCAGGGACATTGAGGCGAATTTCAGGGGGCGCATTGGGCGAGTCTACGTCTGCCGATCCATTGACAGCTTCTTCTACTGCAGCAACAGCTATTCTAGAGGAGGAGCGAAACTTCCCATCATTGTTATTGAGTTTCGAGGCGGCTGAGAGAGAGTTGTTTAAGATAGGAGCATCATAATTGAATTGGGTCAGTTGACATGCGTGGTGGTTAGAACTCGACTTCCGCCCACAAAGTTCGTCATCTCTAGGCTCAAACAATGTGTAGATAAAGCAAACGCGAATCGCACTCACAAGTTTGGTGGCCAACTGCACTGCTCCCTGCGGTCGAAAACCCGAGGACGCCACAATTGTTGTGATTGCCCGACAAAAGGAGGCATGCAAACAGTGCGACGGCTTCCGCAGTGAATCGCATCTTTGACATTGGAGCGCCTAAACGACAGCTACTACGCCTGTGCTTAAATCGGAGCGCTTCTTCGCTGTTGCCCCTACGGAGTAGCGGCGGGCTGGCGGCGCGAAGCGAGGCAATTCAGGTGAACGGTAAACGGCTCGAGCAAGCCAGAGGGCGGAGGCACACGATCGCGGCCGAGGGCGGTGGGTATCAGCGGTGGCGGCGGCGACACCTTAGCGACGCCCAGGTGGAGAGGAGATATCTCGAGCTAGCTGGCTCAAGGCTGTGGCGACTGCCTGGAAGGGTGCACGCCGACGGCCGAACGGAACAAAGGACGAGCAAGCCCGCCCAAGCAAAACGGCACGCACGCAGTGGCAGTGGATCGGCGGCAGATCGAGAGCGAGAGCGAGAGAGGGTCGGGTGGCAGATAATTGGCGATGATTGCCATCCTTAAAGACGCAACTTATAATACAAACACGTGTTTTTGTTTAGCAAAATATCGCCAAAAAGGATACTTCAACTTCAAAATCCGACAAGGCTCGCTTCCAGCCAGGCACTCTGCTCAACGCCAACTCAACCAAAATTCCACAAGATTTCACCCTACGAAGCTCTATCGTATCGTAGGTATGGTACCATGCCATACCTGGTAAATAACGCCCCATCAACCCAGGAGAAGAAGAATGGCACGCATCGAGCAAGGGAAAGTGGAGCGTGTAGTGATCATAAGTAAATACGCAAATAATGCGATGACAATGTGGTGAGGAGCATAATTTGTTTGTATTACATATTATTATGCATGCATGTAAGTAGGGAGGCATGAATCAAAGAGATTTTAGCAGGTTCCACCCAGTTATGTTATCGTCGTTGTATTCTTCGGAGGCAAGGCAGGCATCCTCCATTGATAGTTTCAGCGGTGGCAATGTAGCAGTCTGTGCGGTTCCAAAGTCGAGTCCAGTTTTGGCAACCCAGGCTTTGGCAACTTGAATCTCAGTTTGGTTTATAGATGTCGCATCCTCTGAGAGTGGCTTGCAGCGGCAGAATAAATCCATTTTTCGGCCATGGTTGTTTTGGTGCCACTGGCGACAGTGCTGATGGAGAAGGTATTCTGCTTTGACACAAGCTGGTAGAAGACTGAAGGCAGAAGGAAGATCATCCTGGGCGCCTTTCTTCTTTCGGTCCAGTTGCTGTACATGATTCCTGCTTTTTGCTCTTGCGTCATTTATGCATTTCATGAGACGAGATGAAGCTGGCATTGCCGGTTGGAACAATACTCCGCCATCCAGCTCCCACACGCCTCTCTCAATCATGGCTACATCTAAATTGTCACCAAGAAGAAGCAGCGCACCATCTCTCTCGGCATACAACTTGGCTTGACCTGTTCCATCATCGATGATGGCACTGCATTCCCATTTCACCGCTGCTCGAGATTGCTGACATCCGGATGGGCAGGACAGGTTAGACCTCTTTGACGTAGCATTGCCCATGATGCAAGAGGAGTTGTCATTTTTGGATGGCTGCAACCTTGTCAGGGCTCGGAAACATTGTGTACATTCCGCATACGCACGGCAGAATGAAATACCAAGAATCTTGGCTTTGTGTATACGTCTCAACAAAGATGGCTTCATGTGTGCATGGTCTCTTTTTTCCAGGGTGGCACATACGTCCCAATGCAGTTCTGCAAGGGTGACGCTTGGAACGCCGCCCTCACAATTCAAGAAAGTCAGAAGTGAATATGGATTTCTGCACTGATACTGGGGTTCTCCGTTTCCCCTCCGATTCATTGCTCTGAACATCAAAGGTGGTACACGACGAATGCGTCGATTCAGCATGCCAGGTAAGAACTTTCCCTCAGTTGATCCCGCAGCTGAAGGACCAGTCCCAGTTGAATTCCCTTGGCGGATGGAAGTAGTGGAGCATCCATGCTCCAAAACAACGAAAGACTTTATCTCGTTGAGATTGCATCGAAACCTTTGGTATCCAAGCTTGGCAAACACCCGCGATGCTAGCGGAATTTCGACATGAACAGAAGGAGCGAAAGCCTTCCCCGCGACAATTTGATCACTGGTCTCATCCCAGCCTTCAGATAGAAGGGGCAAAGTCCAGCTGCCTTCCGAAGCAATCCACCAGGCCACACCCATTGTAACTTGATCAGGTGTGATGATTTTGTCAGGGTAAGGGCCTTTTGATTGTGAAAGTTTGACAATTGCTTGTTTCAATGCATGCGCGTGGCCATGGCTCGATTGCTCAAAAGGCACCGATAGTTTCACTTCAATTGTTTGCAGTGCAGACGCCGTGCCCAAGAGACCTTTAGCATGAGGTTCAATGTGACTCAGGGTAACACACCAGCCCTCGTAGCATCTCTGGGCCTTTGTTTGCTTCTGTCCATCAGGACCAACAAACTCCATTGGGGTGGATTTCAATTTGCGAAAACTGAATCTCGCCCGGACCAGTCGACCCACTATGGACGTAGAGGCCACATTTGACGTTGTCTGTTCCAAGCATTCCTGTATACTAATAACAGAATTGCAGTTGGTGATCGAGACTTTGGATCCAATTTCTGAGTTTTTTTCATCTGACCTCTGGATGCATCCATTCGAAGCAACTGACTTAACAGTCATATGTACGGAGGCAGTGAAAACCAAGGGGGTAGACCCGTCGTTTTCAATAAGAAAAATGAACCTGTGCCCCCCAATACCATCTGCCTTGTTGCCATTCGATGTTGAAGGCATGAACATGTGAGGAACTTCCTGGAAGCTAGATCCTATGTTACCATCTTCAGAGCGGCTGCGCTTTGGTGCACATTGTTCCTGGGCTGAGCCTAGGCAAAAACAAGATACGCACACAGAGTCAATTTGCACCCAGGTGTCCTCACCATTGCTCTTTATCGGAAAGGCTTGCATATTGCCAGTGTATGATCTATCAGGTCGGACCTCACACAACGGAATGGAGCATTGACTGTTCTGGATTGCAGTCATCAATGATTGCTCTTGTGAATGATTGTCCAATACAGTGCCCAAAGTGTAAACATTTTTCAGCGAATCTGTTGGTAGTCCACACCAGGAGGAGAAAGAACTATAGCCCTCCATCTCCCCACTCTTTTTGCACAGATTTGTTTTCGCTCCTTCAGACCTAACGTAGTCATTCAAAACCTGGCATAAATGCAGCCCTCGGTAATGGTATGATGATCTCCACCCAGATGGTAATCTCGAGCATTCTATATTTGATTCTGGTTCTCCAAGCTTCCTCGTGGGTCCGAGTTTGGTTCTAACAGCCAGCTCAACTCGCTTCATAAAGTTTTGTGCGCACGCATTCCGAAGCTCCTCAATGTTGACAACAAGAGGCATGTTGCCGGAAGAGAAGTGATAGTGATGATTGTAAGATGAGATCTCATTGCAAGAGCTACCACATTCTATGGCTTCGTCAAATGCGAAGTTGTGTGCGTGATCAAAGAACTCTGCATAGGGGTCTCGCTTTGTCATGCGACCATTCTTCCCACCATCAACTGAGTTACTCTTCCTGATGACGCAACTACATCCTTGTTTCTTTGATTCACCAAAAGCCAAAAAGTTGCAGTGATGATGCGCCAACAGGGCATCCATTTTAGAGCCGCTGAGCCTTGAATCAGGAGCGTTTCCCCCTAAATATTTGGAATCGTGACTATCCCCATTCAAAAGAGGACGTTGTGCCTGTTCTTCAACAGATGAACCTGTCGAGCTCGAAAAAATAGAGACGTTTGATTCAAGATGCTGCCTCAACTTCTGCTCGGCGAAGAACTGTAGCGGTTGTTTAGTATTGAAAGGGTCCGCGCAAATATCACTAATGCGATGATCTGGCACCACCAGAAAGGGTATCTGTTGAGCGATAAACCAAGGATGATGCGAACGGTTCTGGTGATGGCTCTCTCCAGCACAGCGCTCAATAGCAATTGTAGATCGCAGGCATGCCAAATAGCATAGATGGTTTGAGTTCACTTGCTTGGCGAGGTCACACTCTGGAGCATAGGAAGGATTGATGAAATGAATATTGACCGCTCGTATAATTGCGCCAACTTGTGCGCCCAATGTCAAGTTTGGTGGCATGGCATGTTTCAAAAGATAAATACGTGCTGACTTCGTCTTTTCCTGTTCCTTGACAGCACATATCGCCTGATCTGCTATTGGCAGTGAATTGTCTTGCGAGGCATCCACCGGTGTTAACAAGTTCAGGGTGACGAAATGAGCAATACGGCTAGACTCTCTGCCATCCTTGAGTCCAGTCTGATGGAAATGAACAGATTTGACAACGCCTCTGATCGAAGTGAGCGACTCCACAGTCGATGGTAACATATGCTCGTGGGGTGAAGTCACATTCCTCGTCACTTCCAATTCATCATTCCAGCAGATTGAACTAGCTTCTGTGATCAGTATTACGCGGTCTGGAACACGGCCATTGAGTCTTTGATACAAACCAATTCTACCGTTTGATCCCTCGTCGTCGTTAACATTTTTTTGGAATTCACCAGGAACCTTCCATTTGCGCGAGATTACACCAATCAGTGTTATAGATTGGCCTGGTTGAATGGCAGGATGAACGCACAATGCGTTTTCACCACGAATAACAGCAATGGCACTTTTCACTTCAGAGTCTAAGCTTTCGGCTTGAGGTTGATACATTTCGATGATTGCAAAAGGCTCCTCCTGTAGGCCGTTGACAAGGATAGGAGAGACAGCATCAACTACCCCAGTAATATCAAATGGACTTTTTCCCAATGCAGTAGAGCATCTTCTTTTGTTTTGACGATCCGTCCCTTGTGAACGGTGAGCCTCCTCTCGAGCCAGAGCCTCCAGAGTCATGGGAGGAGATCGGGTCATCCCTTTGGCACACATGTGTCCTTTTAGTTCTCCTCCATTTTCTGGTGAAAATGCGCGTATGCCATCGCGATGAGCCTCGATTACAACAAAGTTTCCATGTGAGTATTCCACAGATTCGTTCCTCTCCCTGCGTCTCGTGGAAAATACAAGCTTTCCCCAGCCATCATGATAATGTATCAGAGAGTACTGTGATATCCGCACCAAATGTCCTGTTGCCGCTGAGTGGCACGCCACCCGGAGGCATTGAAACGGCACGACCAGTGGAATTGCTTCACCTTCTGCGCGAAAGGACAGCAATGATGACAGATAGGTTGACATGATATGCTGACCATCGGGTATGAAAATGAAACCCCTGTGGTCACTTCCACTTGAACTTGAGTCGGATTGCGCATCATCGATACTCCTCCTGTCGCCTTCCCAGGGACGAGGGCGTTTTTTGCCATTCTTCTTGGCATCAGAAACTCTGTGACAGACTCGCCCCAACAGTGTGATTGGGGATATTGGGGTTGAACCATCCTTCGAGTGTTGCTGGTGGCCTATTTCCATTGTCTACCATCGGAGGCGTTTACGAGGCCATCGAAGTGCACTGTCCAAGTCGGTCGGCAGGATGCATCACTGATAATTGCAAGCAATTTTGGTCAGCTCAAGGGTACTCACGGAAACCCTTTCGCCACCTGCAATGCGGCCCGGCAAAGCCCACGCCGGGCCGACGTCGTTGTGTTCCTGGTTCCACTTGGGTTGTTGCTGTCGCCCAATGCGCATTGAAGCAGCCGGCCTCGCCTGCCCACTGAGCTACTGGGGAACCTGGCACCACGGCTACATTTTCATTGTTTCCATCGCCGTTGCCCAGTTTGCCCTACGTCATTGCCCATCGCCATTCATGGCCGGCCGCATGCCAGGCCGGCCTGCCGCGCTGCCGTTTGTCGATGCCTTGCCGATGATGATGTTGCCTCCCCGGTTCCTGGTCGCCGGTCGTCCGGTCAACGAGACTCACCCCAGAGATACCCAGACTGGCTGTATTCTATCCAAAGGTATCCAATCGTCGCTGGTGCAGCTGGTGTGTCACCAGCCTTCGCTTTTGTGATGTGTCCGTTGGCTCGATTACGTCCGAATTTTTGTCAAGAAAAATATCCGGTCGCGGAAAACCAATCATTCTTCTCTCAATCTCACACAGAGAGAAAAACAACAACAACAACCGATCCCCCGCCCCGACCCGACTCTTCACCCGCCCGACGACGCCGAAGACGCCGGCGCGCTTGTCCTCCTCGCCTCCTCTCCACCTACCAGTCACTAGCCAGGGCCTCTCCCCACCCCCGCTACTGCACCTACTTGTCCCTCGTTCCCTCCCTCGACGCCTCCCGGCCGCCGCCGCCGCCGCTTTGACGTCGAAGCATCAACTGCGCAGCAACCCCCGGCAGTTCTTCTACCAAAACCAGAGACCTGACCATCTGTGATTCCGACGCTAACAGAAACAATCGAAACGATGGCGCAAGGTGGTTTCAAGCTGAAATCGAACAAACTCAACTCCAAAAAAGCAAGGTCTACACACCAAAAGCAGAAGCAAAAACAGTTATCTAAGGGCTGGAAGGCCTTCGCTGCCAAAGGACGCAAGGTCGCCCTCGCAAAACAAGAATCCCAAACCACCAAAGCAATCAATCGCAAAAATGAAACGGCAGCGGCTGCGCGGGCTGTGGGTGCAGGAAACACGTTTTATTTGAATGATATCAAGGAGGCGGGGAAGAAAGAGCTGGGGAAGCAAAAGGCTGAGCTTAGGAAAAGGGAGAACAAAACGGTCAAAATGAGTGAGAGGCTGAAAGAGCAGTTAGATAAGTTGAGGTGATGACATGTAGCTCTCTGATCAATGCCAGTTATCACTCAGAATGAGCATAAGCAACAAATTGGCCTGGCGGAATATTTTGCAAGTGTTGTCGTGTGTGAGAGGACGCTGCAAGGCCTGGCAGAGTATTTTGTATTACGACTCTGGGTATTCGCGCGTAACTAGCTTAATGTCGGAATTCACTGAAGCCCAAAGGGATAAAGAAAAATGAACCAGATATGTAGGTGCTGTAGGTGTTCCAGAGGAGAGGAGTCGGCTAAACTTTGTGATTGTCTGCATCCTCTGATGATGCTACCAGAGTCCTCCGACTCCGCTGACCATGTGACCGTTCTTTTGCACTGGCGACCGTTGTGCCCAAAAGGGACCAAATTCCTTGACCAGGCAGCGGTCCGGCGAGCAAGAATTATGAAATGTCCCTAACCAACGTATCCTGGCACGAGCTTGTTCAGAAGCTCCTTCAGCTGAGGTCGTTTCAGCGGCTTCGTCTTGTAGTCGTCGAAACCGATCTCCTCGCACCTCCTCCGGTGTTCCTCGCTCGTCTCGCCCGTCAGCGCCACCACGGGGATGTCGCTCGCGTTGCTCCCCTTGATGATCCGTGTGGCCTCGAAGCCGTCCATGACGGGCATGCGCAAGTCCATGAGGATCAGGCTGTACATGTTCGGGGCGGGGGCCGAGCGGAGCATCTCGACGGCCACCTCGCCGTTCTCGGCGCGGTGGGAGGTGCAGTTGAGCTTTCGCAGGTGCATGCAGAGGAGGGAGGCGCTGACGTCAGTGTCCTCGACGACCAGGACGAGGGGTCGGGCGCCGGGGGCGACGCCGGGGTAGCGGCGCGCGGGCGGGGCGGCGGCCGCTCTGGAAGAGTGGGCCGGCTCAGACTCGGCCGATGTAGAGGTATCAGGCTGGTTGTAAACGGAGGCGTTCTCCAAGGCTGCTGCCCCGACCATGTTTGCTCCGAGAATGTTGTTGGCTGGATCTAAGGAACCAGAGTGCAGCCTTGGCCTCTTTTGCGGTGGTTGTTGTTGGTGCTGCTGTTGCTGTTGTTGTTGCTGTAGCTGTTGCTGCTGTCGACCCTGTTGTTGTTGCTGTTGCTGATCAAAACTAGCACCCATCCCAATGTCATCCGGCGCCAGCGAGAAGGAAGACGGCATCAATGGTCTGGCCGGGACGAGGGCATTTGGCAACAGCCGCCGGTTGCCACTGGCCTGCAAGGGGTCATCTTTCAATATGTGCTCTGCAGAGAGGCGGTCTGGGAAGTCCAGGCTCATGGGGAGCAGGAACCAGAACTTTGTCATGGACGGAAGGACCACACCACCTTGTGTAGATGCTGCCGCAGAGGACGTGGGCTCTGTCACGATCTCGTACCGCAGATCGCTCCCCTGAGCACCGACCAGGTGGTACAAGAGGCTCAACCCGAGCCCCAGCTTGTCCCGACGACACCCCGTCATCCCGCTCTGGATGCTCTCGCGGAGGCGCGTGCGTCGCATCATGGACCCACCCCGTGCGGCCTGGTAGGCTTGCGACGTCTCCGCGCCCTCGTCCGCCGGCTTGCTGTAGCACTCGCCGAAGATGGCGGGGAGGGTCCCGAACGAAGTCCCCCGCGCCATGCCCCCCCGCGCCCCACCGTGGCCGGAGCCAACGTCGCCGCCGCTCCCGACGTCGAGGGCGGACGGCTCCCCTCCTCCTCCCGAAGAGGCGTAAGCGGACGCGAACTCCGCCTCCCCGCTCCCGCGCGCGGCCGAGCCCATGATCCCCGCCGCCCCCGCCTCCGACGCGTCGGGAGGGTTGGTGTAAAACACCGAGATCTTGCACGCCGAGTTCCCTCCTCCCCCGCCCCGCTCCATCGCCGGATCCGAGAGCAACAAGATCACCTTCCCCCTCGTCCCCGTCGTCGCCGCGGCGCTCGCGGCCGCGTCCGCGGCGAAGTTCACCAGCAGCGCCAGGCTGCGCTGAAGTACGACCCGGTCCGTCATCGTCCGCCCCGGCGCCCCCTCGCGTATGTCCAGCGCCACGTCCACGGCGCCCGTCCCCGGACCAGACGGGACCGGGACCTTCGCCAGCGCCTCGAGGCAAGCGCCGCGGACCTTCACGGCCTCCTTCTCGATGAGGAGGGCCCGTCCCTGGTCGAAGCGGCAGAGGTCGGTGATGTCGTCGACGAGGGCGAGGGCGTCGCGGGTGAGCGTCGAGGCGAGGCCGACGACGGAGCGGGCTTCCAGGGTGGCCGAGAGGGCCACGGAGAGGGGGGCCGAGAGGTCGGCCGCCGCGGCGGCCACCGCGGCGGCGGAGGCCGCCGCGTTCGGGTTGGGCGAAGCGGCGCCGGCGACGCCTTCCTCCTCCAGCGCGCCCCCCCCGCCGGGATCGGCGGGGGGCAGCAGCGGGTTGGCCACGCCCCCCGCCACGGCTCCGAGGAGGCCTCCGCCTCCGTTCCCCGCCATCGCCGTCGCGGCGGCCGCGGCGTTCCGTCGCACCACCTCGTCGATGTCCTCGATGTTCTCCGCGACCAAGCCGCACGCTCTTTCCAAAAGCGTCAGCGGCGCGCGCATCTGCTGCATGCTCCGGTTCATGAAGTTGTCGAGCATCTGCAAGCTCCGGTTCGTCTCCTGAAATAACACGTTCGATCGCATCTCCTGGATGCGACGGGAAGTGTCGTCTCGCGAGAAGAAGCGGTAGTAGCACTCGCCCGCGCCGTCGCAGTCCAGCAGGAGGTGGACGACGGTCCCCGAGCGGGTGACGAAGCGGACGGGGATCTCGGCGATGGGATTCCCGCCGGCGACGCGCTTGAGGACCTCTTGGTAGAGCGTCCGGTCGTCGGCCGTGATGAGGTTCACGCCGGAGCCGGCGGACGCGACGCCCTGCGACGGATGATCCCCCCCGCCGTTCGACGGTTCGTGTTGCGGTTGCTGCGGCTGCTGCGGCTGCTGCGGCTGTTGCCCCTGCTGCTGCCCCTGTTGTCCCTGTCCCCCGCCTCCCCCACCCGCGGACGATCCCCCCCCCGACGCACCGCCGACGTGATCTCCCCCGCCCTTGTCCGAGTACACGAACGACAGCACGCATCGTCCCACGTACTCCTCCTTCGCGTAGCCGAGGAAGCCGAGCTCGGTCCGGTTCGCCCACAGGACGACGCCCCGGGCGTCGACGCAGTGCAGGCCGACGGGGGCGGTGGAGAAGAGGGCCTCCTCGAGCTCGAAGCCGCCGGTTCCTCCGCCACCGACGACGACGCCGCTCCCCCCGCCTCCGACGACGGCGACGCCGCCCGGCGCCAGCCCCCCGAGGAGGGGCGGCGGAGGATGCTGCCGCTGCGGGGGGAGGCGCGGCGACAGATGTCGTTGCTGTTGCATGTTGTTGTTATGCGCGAGAAGGATCAGTCCGCAACCGGGATTTAAACTTAAGGTATTACTTCTCGGTACATACTGTACTCTTATTAAAGATAATTATGTGACGTACCGTATTTTAAACAATATAATATTTAGAAATGTGGCTAAATATGAGATTTAAGGCTTAAAT
>JALLPA010000152.1:0-16872 GCA_036939895.1 Thalassiosira exigua
ACGTACGAACTAGCTCAGCTGCCGACAGACCTCAAGCTCAGCTGCCGACAACACCTTCAGCGCCCTCTCCCTCCGTCCTCCGTCCTCCTCCTCCCTCGCGCGGCGCTGGCCAACTCTGCCCGCCGCCTGCAATGCAAGATGCTTCTTCCTGCCGGATCATAACACGCAGGCTCTCGTTGGTCTTGATGCGGTCTTGCGGGGGGTGGTGGCGTGGGCGGGGCGGACGGACGGAAAGCCGGCGGAACGGGGCGGTGACGGGTGGGTGAACACTCTGACCTCTGACTCTGGGCTCCCCGGTCGAATGTCCGAAGTCCGAAGTTTGACGGCACAAATGCGTCGAACAAGCAGCGCATTATCATCGCTGCAACTGCCCGATGCCCAAGTGAACGAAACAGATCTCGCCTTGTACCTATGCGGTTCCATCTGAATCCGAATGCCTCCGAGATGCACAAGCAGGAAACGACGACGATCCTCCTCCTCGCCGTTGTCGCCCTCCTCGCGCCGCCGCGGGCGCGGGCGACGACGCCCCGGTGCTACGCGAACCACCTCGATCCGGCCGACCCGCGAAGCCTCGCCTACTACCGGGCCCTGTCCGATCACCTCGACGCCAGCGGGGAGCCGCGCCTCGGCCTCGGCCTCGGCCTGGGGCGCTTGGAGCGCGTGCCGGCCGGACCGATCGCGACGCCCGCCGACGCCAACGGCACGGCGGCGGCCCCCGTCGACGGGGAAGGGAGGGACGTCCGGTTGATGCGACTGTCGGCCCTCTTCTCGTTCCTGTCGAAGAAGTACGACGAGGCCACCGGCGAGCCGTACCTCACCTACCGCGGACGGGAGAAGAACCGATGGGGCGTCGCGGCGGCGACGCTCCTCGCGGCGCGTCACTTCAACGTCGGGGACGGGTCCGTGGTCCGGGAATTGGAGGGCATCCACGAGCGGTGTCCCGTCCGAATCGTCGCGGATTTCTTCGACGCCGAATCCAACGCGCGGAGCGCCATCGACGTTCTGTCGAACGAGATCCTCGGCGGCCACGGCGACGATCGCGCCCCCGCCGCGACGGCCGTCCTGGGAGACGTGTACTCCTCCACGTCCGTCCCCGTGGCCACGATGACCGGCGTGTACGACGTCCCCCAGGCGTGCCCGACGTGCACCACCACCGAGCTGGACGACGTCCGGCAATATCCCCACTTCGCGAGGGTCCTGCCGTCCGACGCGGGGACCGCCCGGGCCATCGTCTCCTTCGCGCACCAGCGGCACCGGGACGCGCACGGCGAGGGATTGGGACACCTGGGCGTGCTGTACAAGGACGACGCGTTCGGGACGGCGTATTACCTCGCGCTCAAGGACACGGAGTACTATTGGGTGTACGCCCGCGATCGCGCCGCGGAGGGATCGGTGGCGTCGGCCGCGAACCCCGACGGCGCTTCCGACAACGGCGCTTCCCGCGGCGGCCGCGGTCGGTCGTCCACGGAGCGCACTACACTTCCTCGGACGACGTCGACGAGGCCGTCCGAAACCTCGCTCGGACGGGCTACCGCGTCTTCGTCGGCGTCTTTTACACCGGCGACTACGAGCGGGTCATGGAGTCGGCGCACCGTCACGGGATCGCGGGGCCGGGATACACGTGGATCCTCACCGACGGCTTCGGGCCGGATTACTTCCACGGCAAGGCCTTCCCCGTGGGCTCGCCGTTGGCCGTGGCCTCCCAGGGTTTGGGCGTGGTCATGGCCCACGGGGGGAGGCGGACCGAGGGGGGGGGAACGGGATACGATCGCTTGATGGACGCCTGGACGCGGCAGACGGACCGGTTCGTCGACTACGTCAACTGCGTGGGACGGCCGCGGACGAATTCCCTCGGCGACGCGGACGCGTACTACAAGGCCGACGGCGGGTTCTTCCAGGACCTCGACTTGGCGCCCCCGCAGCTGGTGTTCTTCTACGACTCGGTCGTCTCCTTCGGGCTGGCGGCGTGCGACCTCCTCGACGGCGACGGCGAAGCCTCCGAGATTGACGGCGGAAAGCTCGCCGACGCCTTCGTCCGGCAGGAGTACGAAGGGTCGAGCGGCTTCGTGAGCTTGGACCCGGAAACGCGCGGACGGCGTCCGGGATCGGCCTTCTTCGCCGCGTACAACGCCCAGGGGACGACCCGCGAGGGCGGAGTCGTGACCTTCGAGATGGACGTCGTCGCCCACACGGTCCCGGGGAAAGCGTCCGACGCTGCGACGGGGATCGTCTGGACCAACGTTTCGGGAAAGGCCTATCGTTACTCGGACAACACCACCGACTTTCCGCGCGGCCTCCCCGAAATCTCGGACTTCTACGACAATCGCATCGGCCCCGTGGCCCGGGGGACGTTCCTCTTTCTCGCGTCGGTCGTCTTCGCGTCGTCCCTTTTTTTCTCCGGCTGGACGGTCCGCCACCGGAAGGAACGAGTCGTCCGGTCTTCCCAGCCGATGTTCTTGCACATGATCTGCGCGGGCACGCTGCTGATGGGCGCCTCCATCGTCACCTTAAGCATCGATGACGGCATCGCTTCGGAGCGGGCGTGCTCCGTGGCGTGCATGCTCAACCACTGGTTCCTCGCCATCGGCTTCGCCTTCGCGTTCACTTCGCTCTTCGCAAAGGAGTGGCGCATCAACAAGGTGAGATGTGGAGTTTGAGATGGTCGACACTACTTTTATCGTTCCAACTAATTCACCGATCGCTTTGTTTGCTTTGTAGATCTTTCACAACCCATCATTGAGAAGAATAAAAGTCGAACCCAAGGACGTTATTGTCCCTCTTGTTGTACTATTGGGAATCAATATTCTTGTGCTTACGCTGTGGACTGCTCTGAGCCCCATGACTTGGGATCGATACTTTGTTGGAACAGTTGATAAGTATGGCCGGGATCTGGAAAGCGTTGGAATGTGTGTTGGTTATGCGAAGGACTGGGTGCTATACGCTAGCATTCTTCTCGTCACCAACTTCAGTGCGGTGGCACTTGCCTCGTTCCAAGCGTATCGCGCAAGGAAGATCACCGTGGAATACACAGAAAGCAAATGGGTGGCAGTCATTTTGGTTGCTATTCTCCAAGCAGTCGCAATAGGTATTCCTCTCATTGCGCTTATGGATGGCAATCCAACTGCCAACTTTGTTGTCAGGGCAGGCCTCATATTCATCATATGCATCACATTTTTGTTGGCGATGTTTATCCCGAAAATGATTTACCACAATGATGCAGTTGAGGCTGCGAAAAAGAAGCAGTCGCAGATTAGGGAATCCGCACTCAGACGCACTGCTTTTATGGCACGTGTTGCGGCTCAAAATGATGGTGCCGTTGACTCGCAGAATTTTACGCCGAGCCTTCGGAGAAGATCGGGCGTGAGAGTGCTATTTCATCCGAAAAGCCACGAGGATGAAATGGAAGCTATGAAGGATGAGCTACAAAACACCAAACAGGAATTGCGGTATTTGATTGATCAAGCTAGGCAAAGCGAAAACCATGAGCTTCTGTCTTGCTTATCACGGATCAGTGATGTCGATGAAAACGATAGAGATACTGTAAACTCGAGTGAACCCCTTCCACTGGAAAGGGCCGAACCTGAACAGAAAAAATAATACAAGTGTATTTAAGTGTATTTTAAACGAACCGGTCTGTGTGAAGTAGGAATGTATGTCTCTTTTTAGTGGCAACAGTGGGGGGAATGAAGATTGAGCCCAATGCTGATGCGGCTAAATAATGCATCAACGACGTGACGATAGGGCAGCGAAAGTCAATAGATCAGGTGCATAAGCAATCAGGGTGGAGTCAACGAGAGGCCCTGTGGCAAGATTCGCATGGCTGTGGGCATCAAATCCTGAAGGACCGGACCTAGATTCTTGTTGCTCGGGACCTTTGGCCAGTTGAGGTGCAAGAGGCTAGGACTACAACTAAAGATTTGTGAGTGCTCATGATTGACATAGATGTTGACGTAGGTTCCCTGTGGGAATATGTTCACTGATGAAGTTTTGATGGCGAATCGGCGGGTCTCTGTCGGGGGGCTACTGTCCAAGGCAAACGAAGGAACCAGAGTTGTCGGGGTGGTTGGGATTGGGCTTGGTTGGGTTCATAGTGCCGATGGGCTTCTGGCCGTTGATAGGGGCGGGGGAGGGGGGTGGGACCGATGCTTGCTTTAGTTTGGGCGTTGAGGCTTTGTGGGTCATCCCTGCCTTTCGTTCATTCGTGGCCGTGGTGGAGGGTTCGAATCCTTCCTGGATCTTGGGTTTGAGGATGGTGCCAGGTCCGGGCTTGGTGGCTGGTTTCTTGGTCCGAGAGGCAGGGGTTGCAATGCGACTGGCTTGGTCGGTGGCTTGGTAGATGCCCCAGCCCTGGGCTTGACTGGTGACATGGTCGATGCGGATCAATTGTCGTTGCGTCCGCTGATGGATTTCACTGCTTTACGTTCTGGGGGGAGCCTCGCACTGGCTTTGGTGGGCGTGCCCTCGTTGGGCTTGGGCCGCCGAGGAGACTTGAGGCGGAGGTTATAGCCAGGAGGCGTAATAGTCTCTCCGACCTTGGCTTCCGCTTTGGGTTCATCCTCGGACTCAGATAGTTCTTTGAGAGGGGCTTTGCGAGCAGCGGGGGCAATGACAGGATGCTTGGGATTGAGTCTGTGGAGCTTCTTGCAGGGCGAAAAATGAGCGACACCGTGCGGAGGATGGGACTGTTGTTCCTCTCGATCTGGAACTTTGTCTGGGAGGTCTTCGATGGTTTGACGTGGGTTTCCCGTCGATGAGCTCGGCAGAAGGTTCTGCGTTCAAGTCGATGCCGTTGCGGAGCTTGCCAGTGATTGCTTTGGTGTCAGGCTGCTGCAGTTGGAGATTTTCCGGTGGCACGCTGGCCTTGGGCTTGGCCTTAATCCCCCCCTTTGGAGTATTTCCCTTGCTGATGGAGTCGTTGGTGATCTTGGACGGAGATATGGTGGACGAGAAGATTTTTATGTTTTTTTTTTCTCTGGAAGATAGGAGTCAAACAAGGTCGGCTTTTATGCCAAAACTAAAGGAGAATGGAGGGGACGAAGGGCAACAAGAACGATGGTCGGTGAACTCGAGAGCTGGGCTACGAGTCAGGGATTGGACTGAGCGATGCAGTCAGTTGTCAGGATCTCTTCGTTGATGGTGAAGAGATGAACGGGAGCTGAAGGCGGTGGTGATCTGCTTTCAATTTTTTTCAAGACTAAAGTTAGCTGGGAGATGTTTTCCAAGGCGGGATAATTCGAGTTGTGAGCTCAAGAGCAGCCTTGGTCTGGTCCCCTGAGAAGAGGGAAAGACTTGGTGCGGCTGCTCAATTTGCTGGCGCTGCCGCTCCAAGTAACATTAAGTCTTAATAGGAATACTGCTAATGGCGCAGATCTGTGCCATTTTTCGATACAAGCTTCGTGAAAGGTCTCGATCTCGGCAAAATTTCAGCTGATTTTGACGTTTTATAGCGCGCTGGAAAGCTCTTTTCAAGCAGAATTCGCCGCATCCGTCAACGTGCTTGGAAGCTTCCAATAATACTGAGTTCCTGCGCTCTGAATCATGTAGGTCACTTGAAATAGGGGTGATTTCGACCCGGTTCTACCGCGGCCTTGTGAAGCGTTTCCTGCAACACTGAAATGGCATCGGAATGAAGTTGATTTTGTATGTTCTACTATTTTTATATTGTAACCTACGTAGATAATTTTGTTTCCGGTTCAACCGGCGCAGCGTGCGCGTTCCCGCTCATTTTTTTGGGCACGTGACACTCCGAATGCTGTAGGCCTCGCGTTTTGGTATGCACCAAAAACAACTTAGCAGTATTCCTGTTAAGTCCCTCTTTTTCGTTTGCATGCCTTGAATGATTATTTTGCATCAGGGAAAGGCAATCTTGTCAGGGACCCCTTGAGGGAATGATTCGGTGCTGGGCAGGGTTGGAGGCTTAGGTTAGTTGGTTGGGCTGCCGCTGTTGAGTGAATCGACGAGGCAGCCCAGCTGGACGGGAGGGATCCCTTCGTAGGATTGTTCTTCCACCATCCGTGCCCAGCCGGGGTGGGAGTTCATGAGGCATGCTGAGCAATCTTCGCATATTTGGAGGGACCGAGGAATCTGGGTTTGGGTTGGATCTCAGGGGAAAAATGCAGAGGTGGGCTTCAGACTTCAACTTTTTGAGACGTTTCGATCCGTCACTTCCACGTCTTTCAGGCTGGGCTTGAAGTAGCTCGAGGCGTTCGTGTGGAGGCTCAAAAAGAGGGTTGGACTGGGCCTGTTCATGGGGCCGACTCTTTTTGGTGGGCGAGTCATGTGGGCCCGATCCTTTTTCGGAGGGCCTTCCAACACACCATGTGCGCCATGGACCGTCGAAGAGATTCAGGGAACGAAAAAAAATCCACATTTAGAGTTAGTTAGAGGCTGTTTGCTGCCGGATCCCGTTCTCTTTACCAAGGGGGGTAATTTCTAGTCTCCTCGAGGCCACCTGTCCTATGTGCACTAGCCTATTGTACCTCCCAATGATACAACAAACAGAACCTATGACATCCTTACATTTGTCACTTGATAAACCCCTTGGACAGTAGAGATGTCCGCTAGGACGGACCTCTGTTAGCCTTGGGGCTAAATGGATAAAAACATGCACTGCTAGACAAAATACAAAAACCCCAGGGGTCAAATTTCCTAGTCAGTAGGAACGAAGTATTCAAGGAAACGCCTCTGTACAAAAATTCTCTTATTCTAGAATCCTTTGTACATACCTTCAAATGATTTTATGCAATAAATAGCTCATATGAACCGCCAGCATGCACCATAGCTGCGCACGTCATGTGTTAGCACCGTGCATGCAGGGTCCATTGTTCCACAATATTTCGAGCGCGTTTGTTCTCGCTCGCTCACTCGTCCGTCATCGTCATCCGACATCAACCCATCAACACCTACCACATCATAGCAAGACAATGATGCAGTCATTGCCTGAAAATGCCTCCATGAGCAACAAGACAATGATGAAGGCTATGGCGGATGCCACGGCATGCAGAATGTTGACGGCGACGTGATCGAGAGAAGGCAACGAAGTTCTCAACCACACCACCTCATTCAGCTTCGGCACTCCTCCATCAGATATCACATAGAGACGGGTAGAGACAAAACTCAACTCCAAAAATTACCGCAGAGGACCCCACGACAGGCAGGAAGCAGAGGATTGTGCCACGAATGAGAGGCCAAAATTGTCCGCTCGGCCTCCTCAACCACCCTCAACAATATCATGTCTTGTTTGATAATTGCATTTATCTAGGTGTTTTCCTTGTTGTCTCATGCAATCATATGTGTTGTAGAAGCTGCATCGGCAGCTCCTAGAGAACTGGGCGGGGCAGTTAAACATCCTTTACTAGAGACAGTTAGTAGAGGGCCTCTGATGCCGGAGGGTTCTGTGATGACCCAAGGGTCAGTATTTCTAGTCGCAGTGATGTCAATGGTTCTCAACAAACTACTTAGATGAAACAAACTTCCCCTCTTCCCCCGAAGATGGCGGATCCTCCCGCTCCCGCGCCCGCGCCCGCGCCCGCGGCGGCGCCGTCGCCCTCCCCCCCCGCTGCGGCGGCGGCCGCGATCGAGCGCCTCCTCCGCCGCCCCGTCCCCCGTCCGGAGGACTTCGTCGACTCGGACGACGAGGAGGAGGCGAGGGCGAGGGACGACGCGTCCGCGCCGCCGGATCGGGCTCGCGCCCCGACCGCCGCCGCCCTCGCCCTCCCCCTCCCCGCCCCTCCCCCTCCCTCGATCGCGTCCCTCCCCCCCGACGCCTCGTCCCGGATCCTCTCGCACTTGCTCCCCCACGAGCTGTTCCGCTTCGCCCTCGCCTCGAGGGGATGCCGGGCAGCCTTCCGCTCCGAGGCGCTGTGGAGGACCAAGTTCTTGGAGCGGTGGAACTGCCTCCCCGATCCGGTTCCGCGCGTCGTCCGCTCTCCCGAGCAGGGCGAGGGCGTCAGGTCTTCGTCGCCTAGCGGGGGACGCGACGACGGATTCTGGAGGGGATGCTATGCCGCCGCGCACCGCAACCCCCACGACCTGTGGGTCCGGCACTGGAACTGCGTCTGGCCGGAGGACGTCGCGGCGTGCGCGGGGAGGACGGCGGTGCCGGACGCGGCGAGGGTCGAGGGTCGGGGGGAGGGGGGTCGGATGGGCAATCGACGGGGCGACGACGACGACGACGACGACGACGACGGCGATGCTGCTGCTGCTGCTGCTGCTGCTGCTCAGAACGGCGATGGAAAATACGACAACGGCAACGACGATGCTGCTGCTGCTGCTACTGCTACTGCTACTGCTACTGCTACTAGCGCTGCTACTGCTGCTGCAACCGTCGACGGCGACGGCGCCGGCGACGAGGGAAACGACGACGAGGGCCGCGATCGCGACCTCGACGACGACGACGCCCGCGACGAGCTCGCCCGGCTGCGGCGAGACTTCGACGCCCCCTCCCTCCGCCTCTGCCCCGCCTGCCGGCACCACCCGATGCTCCGCCCCTTGGGCTTGGGAGACGACGTCGCGGAGGCGGCGGATGCCGAGCTGACGTTCTCGCGGCGCCGTCGTCGTCGTCGCGAGGGCCGAGGGGAGGAGGACGAGGGAGGGACGGGACGCGCGGTAGGAGGCGGGACGAACGGAGACGTCGATCCGACGGAGCGCGCCGAGGTCGCGGCGGCGGCGCACGCCCTCCTGGCCAACTCGTCCGACGTCGACGCCCGCCGGGGGCGCCGCCGACTGCGCGGCTCGCCCGCGAGGGCGATCTACTACGCGACGCGATACTCGGTCGCCAAGTGGTGTCGGAACCTCAACGCCGACGGCTCGCGCGGCAACGGTTGCGGCGGCGGCGTTGGCGGTGGGATTTCGGAGCCCCCGGGCAAGACGCTGCTGGAGGACCATCGCGACCAGCTGAGCGACCACACGCATTCAATGCGGGCGAAGGAGCGACGGTCCGTCCGTAGACGGGCGCAATTCGCCTTCGAATGCGCCGCCACCCACGGCCGGCGCGTACGGACGAAGCAATACGAGTCCTCCGGCGTGAACTTCCTCGCGGACGCGCTGTTCTTCAACGTCGGCCCGTCGACCGGGGAGGGGGGGAGGCGGTCGGACGCGCGGGGCCTGCGGGACAAGCTCGTCGGAGGCGGCGGCGGCGGCGGCGGCGACAGCGGCAGGAGAGATGGCGGTGTCAGCGGCGAGGGCAGCAGCGGGGGTAACGGCAGTGGCGCCCGCGCGACGTCGAGCGCGCTCGACGCGCACCCTCGCCCGCGCTCGGCCGCGGACGAGCTCCGACGCGACGCCGACCACCGCGCGCCCGACCTCGGACCGCGGTTCGAGACCACTCATCACACTTGGCACGTGATCCGCCTCACGAACCCCGGCTTCGTATCGCCGATCGCGTTCCGATGCTACGTCCAATCGGATCACTTCGCGGTATATCCGTCCGAGGGATACCTGAAGCCCGGGGAGACGACCCACGTCGTCCTGGGCGTGCGGACGAGCGGCGGGATCGCGAACGAGGCGTTCGAGAGGTTCGACGTCGAGCGCCGCGGGAGCGACGGCGGCGGCGACGACGACGACGGCGAGGAGGAGGAGGAACGTCCCCCGCACCCGCCCCTGGTCGGCTTCGCGATCCGATACCTCTTCGCGCCCCCAGTCCCCTGCTCGGGACGACGTCACGTCGTCCGCCCGGACGACGGGAGCGACGGATTCGGGAGGAGGAGGAGGTCGTCGTTCTTCGCCCCCCCCGCCCCGCCCCCCTCGGAGGCGATCAAGCTCCCCTCGGTGATCGATCGGCTCTGGGACGCCGTGGGATCGGAGGCGGAGGTGCGATCGCTGTTCCTGTCGGCGCACGTCCACTCGAACTACGCCTTCGACGAGTTCCAGAACGACACGTTAACGCCCTTCGAGGTCGCGGTGCGCTCGAAGAACTCTCGCCCCGCCGCGGCGCCGCCCCTCACGGCCGTCTTGCCGGAGCTCCGCCGCCGGAGCCCCGAGCTCCATTCCCTCCTGCAAAACCTCGACGCCGAGACGGAGGATTCCGTGTCCGGCGACGCCCTCCGCACGGAGCGGGGATGCGCGTCCTGCGGACGGGATTGGGGCGCGCAGGCCGAGCTCCTGGGACGGGCGTACCTGCTGCGGAGGCTGGAGTGCCATAGGAAAGCTCTGGTCCGCGATCGGCGGAGGAGGGACTTCGAGCGGACGCTGGGCGCCGTGCCGTCGCTGCTGCGGGGATGCCTCGGGGGCGACGACGGGGGGATGATGCCGACGCGCGCGAACCGGCTGCGTCAGTTGATCTTCTGCCTTCATACGGATTACCTCCTTCAGAAGCGGGCGGACAGGCTGGTCGCTCCGAGGGAGAGGAGGCTGTACGCCTCCTACGAGACGTACCTCGACGAGACGCTAGCCGACCTTCAGAAATGCCTGCCGCGGACGAGCGACGACGACCGGCCCCCGCCGCCGTTCGGAGTCGACCCGGAACGCCGGAGGCCGTGGAGGACGAAGGGAGTCGCGCACCGGAACGCCGTCGCCCCCGGCGGGCGGCAGGACGATCCGAACCACGAGGAGGACGGGCCCGGCTCCCCGGGCCGGACGACCCGGCCCTCCATGCACACGGACATGTTCCAGGACGACGCCCTCAAGGGACTGGCGTGCGCCCTGTCCATGATCGTCAATCCGAAGGACCTGGTGGGGCACGGCGTCTTCGATCGCGTGAGGGGTCCGGGGACTTTGGTGCGTTGCCCGAGCCGGCCAGTGCGCGCGTTCTTTCGCCCTTCCGGGTCCGGGAGGGATCCGATCCATCCGCGGGGGCTGATTGACGACGCCTTGGCTCTGTTGCGCCAGTCGGCGGCGGTCGCAGAACGAAATAACAGTCAAATCGGTCGACGCGCGAGGCAACGGAGCTACTTCAAGCGGATCAACTTCGAGATGAACGAGCAGGACCCCGACGGCCTCGGCCTCGTCGCCCTCGGCCGGGGCTTCCCGGTCAACTTTCAAACCTCGCTCGCGCATTACCTGAGCAACGTGCCGATGCCGGGCCAAGGCCCGCTGTTGCTTTCGTCGCCCAACCGCGGGGCTCCGGACTTCGACGGCAGCGTCCTCACCCTGTACACGAGGGTTCAATCTTACTCGCACATCATTTCCCCCGATTGGGTCGAAGGCGGCGGCCGGAGCGACGAACAGCGCACAGAGGTCGATCAACCGTCCGAAAATCAGCAGGAACGTCAAGACCCAAACAATGGCGTCGAGCAAGTGTTCAACCTCGACCTGAACATCGTGTGGCTGATCGCCAGGCACCTCGGCTGGGTCGTCGACGACGAAGACAACCGGGGGTCGCTCCTGGTCGATCGGCGGCTCCTGATTGCGTCGCAGTGGCTGAGCAATTCCATCATGGTAATCTCGCTCCTTTTGTCACTGCTCTCCCGAAGGTTTCTATTCGTAACCCCCTATCCGGTGGAGTTTCAAGTAGGTTTCTGGAAGAAGGCCTACGTCTCTCTGCCGCTGTTGAGCTCTGTCCAAGGTGGTATGTCCAGGAGTCAAATGATGTGGTGAGTCCAACGGAATGCTCCGAGTCCTCGTCTTTGGAGCCTGGTTTCAAACGTGTGTTTCCTCGTTTTTTTTTCTGTTCTTAGGTGGTCGAAGGAAGAGTGTGGCATCGCCGCCATCATAGTCTTCGTCTTCTATTTCATTCTTGGTCGCAGTGCTGAGCGTCAGATAGGTAGATCTTATGAACGTGAAATGGCCGAACTATCACCCGAGCTGAAGCCTGCACCAGGTGCTGGAGCTTGCAGCAAGATTTGTTGCTTCTTTCAGAGGCTTTGGGACAGCATATGCCCTCTGTTTATCCAGCAGCGACTCTGCCTATCAAATAGAAGCAAAACGAGTCATGGGCAAGTAATAAATCACGTGGTCCATTTGAGGAGCATTCACAGCAGGCATTTCAAGTCATACTCCAACGCGAACGAGGGAAGGGACCAAATGCATGAGATATCCTCCCCTGGCCTTGGTCTCGCGAGCTATCTTGTCGGCTCGTCTTTCTTCTTTCTCTCCTTTTTTGCATGCAGCCCTCATTTTGCTGTGAATTCACTGACCGTCTTCTGCTGTGGCTTATCCTACGTGAGTCAAAGCAACTCTTTCGTGCAATTTCTTGCTGTATGGCGACTCGTCAATACTCACATGAATCTCGTGTTCGTCCTCAATGATTTTAGGGTATGAGTTTATCACTAGAGTTGATGGAAATTGTCAGGCCTGAACACTCGTGTGGTGTACTGTCCATGGTGAAGCCACGAAGGCTGAACACTCTCGTGATCGGCTTCATTACCGCGGGCCAGCTTGTCGGGAGCTCTGGAGGTACGTCGTCAGTCTCGTGCAACGTCACTTCTTTGCTCGCAGCATCTCGATATTAGCCCCCGTTGGTTCTGATTCCCCCCTTCTGTTCAGGCATTGTCTTTTTGGCCGAGTTTGTTGTCACATCGATTTCTCTCCTCCTTGGAGGAGCAGCAACTGTCACATCTCAAGCTCTAGAATCATGGGTCACATTCTTTTGCCTCTCCTCCACGGGTGAGAATTTGTTTTGCTAACTCGAACCATATCTCCCTCACTCGTTAATGTTGACACCACTTTGAATTCCTGTGTTTTTGTCATCCTCTTTAGCGTTCTGGGGGTTTGTTTTTGCGAGGTTGGGCCTTCTGGACGGCATGCGCAGAAAGAGCCGTGGCATTCCATCAGCCTTACTGTGCGCATCCTTGTTTTCAGCAATGGCAATGTGGGTGATGGTCCTCACTGACATCGTATGAGGAAGGTGGTACTACTCGCATGTAGACATGGATCTGGAGCTAACAACTTATAACTGGAAAAGCTAAAAATAACAAGAGACTTCCTTTTACTTAATGACAGGAGACTTCTCAAATTTGGAAGATCTCCAAAGATAGGGAAGGACTCCAAAGGTAAGAGACTCCTACCACCATTGACACTAACGTAACACTTCAGAAGAACTCTGACTTGGTACAAGAGACTTCTATTTTCTCACATCTTTCCTAGCATTCTTTCTTTGTCGATCGAAGTGACAATTAGTGATGAAACCTATTCATCTTCCCCATCAATACATACGCCATCTTCCCACAAGCATTGCCCATTGCAATACTCCTCCCCGTTACCCTGGGGATATTCCGCGCGGGAAGGGGCGCGGTGACCTCCACAATTAACGGATACCTTGTTAGCCCATGAATGCGCCCATTTGTGCATGCCAAATATTCCAGGCAGAGACTCATAATTCTTCGCATTGCAGCGGTCTCTTTCATCGTATGGACAAGGTAAAAAAGTGGCTGTTCGCAGAAGGTTCACACCTCCTGATGATCTAGCATAAGCGTCTAAAAGAGGAGGACCTGCGATGTCAACCTCGTATTCTGCTCTCAATCCAGAATTGAATCGGCAAAGATTACTTTGACTGTTGGATATGACTTTGGCTAGAGTTTTCTGGAAAGTTGGGTGGCCTTTGGTCGCTCCAATCATCCCAGCAGCAGCCACATCACACTGATCCCACGTGATGCTAATATCACTCGAATTGGATGGAAAGTGGAGATCTGCACTACTGTCTTCACACACTGCGAACGCCTGGAACTTTTTATCACCGCGGGTGAGCAGGATATCTAGGTCCAAGGGGCGGATTGGGACAGTGTCGGTGTCCAAGTAGACCCCGCCATACTGATATACTATAGCATACCGTAGTAAATCTGATAATGATATCCAAGAAAAGGGCGATGGAATGCGAGGGGCATTAAAGATATCCACGAGAAGGTCAAGAAAGGCGCTGTTCGAAGTACCGAAGAAGTCATGCACCTCATACGACCAAAGTTTCACTTGCCAACCAGGATGCAATTTCTTCCAATGTGCAACGTTAGCGAGTACTTCTTTGGCCGGCAGGGAACCTTAATGGAGGGCCGAATTTAGTTAGAGTTTTTGCGGAACGGGACCATTTAGTGCGGAACATATACTAAACCCNGCGGATTGGTACAGTGTCGGTGTCCAAGTAGACCCCGCCATACTGATATACTACGGCATACCGAAGTAAATCTGATATCCAAGAAAAGGGCGATGGAATGCGAGGGGCATTAAAGACATCTACGAGAAGGTCAAGAAAGGCGCTGTTCGAAGTACCGAAGAGGTCATGCACCTCCCTATTCGACCAGAGTTTCACTTGCCAGCCCGGATGCAATTTCTTCCAATGTGCAACGTTTGCGAGTACTTCTTTGGCCGGCAGAGTGAGTCCATTGTCCGCAAAGTTAGAATCAATGTGAACAAAATGAATAATTTTTGGAACTTCGTTTCGCTGCTGGTCGTTGTTGACCGGAGGAATATTGATGTTGGGAAATGGTCCAGAGCAAGGATCATAACATGTCCCAGACCTTTCGTTCCATTCGCAGTAACCGTTGCACCACCTCTTTCCATTGCCCTGAGGACAATTGAAGCAAGAATCAGCTTCATGGGCTCCACATCAGACCACATCTAACCCCAGTTTTTGCTCTGGTTGGACCCTTACACTTTGCTCCGCTTTTGTCTCGTCATACTCAGAAATTCTAACGATACGCTCCTTCCATTTTGTAGAGGTGTTGGATAAAAGGAATTTGCGTTGAGTAGAGCGCAAGAACATCTTTCTTTTCTCTTCCAAAGAGATACCCTGGAGTGGGCTGAGGATCAAACACAAAGAAGCGGTGGATGGGATGACCACAATGATGAATGGCATTGCTAGCGGCCTGGTATACTTGCTTGTGCTGAGCGTGACCGTATTCGCCTTCTGGTCCATGAGTAATGATTTTCTTCCACTGCTTGCTGCATACTCGGTGTAATATATGCCTCTGGACAGCATCTTCCATATGTGAAGTAACATCAACGCCTTCTTTTCCTTCGAGATATTCCCCCCTAAAGCCAAGTCTTTCCTCGACTTTGCGGAAGTTCTTCCGACGAGTTTGCTGCATGTCGAGGGTGCCGTACCCAACTGTTGACGTGACTATGACACGTGTCTGTCTTCCATGAGAAAGGAGGAAGTCTCCTCCCCAGATTACTTCATCGTCAAAGTGGGCAACAATCATAAGAATTGACTCTGCGTCTGCATCTGCTCGCCAGTGAGGACGGCCTTCTCTTTTTGAATCTCTTCCGACGAAAGCAGCATTCGAATGCCTTTATTGCTGCTGCTGCCTTTGGGCTTTTCGTGAGGCTCCACAGTCGTAGACGTGGTTATTTGTGAAAAAAAATGATGCGCTGAATCTAAGTAGGCATCTAAGTGGGCACACGTAAGTGATCAATAGTACTCACTTCGTTTGTGATGCTATTTGGCTTTATCAACAGGTCTGTGGTCCAAAAATCTTGAACCTGCCCAAGCGGCCCGTTTTCCGAAGCCTCTGTTGTCGCCGCCCCAGTAGTTGGCTTTGCCAACGGGTCTGTAGTCCAAAAATCTTGAAAGTGCCCAAGCGGCGCATTGTCGGAAGCCTCTGTTGTCACCGCCCCAGTAGTTGGCTTTGTCGACAGGTCTGCCGTCAATAAATCTCGAACGTGCACAAGCGGCGTGTTGTTGGAAGCCTCTGTTGTCGCCGCCCCAGTAGTAGTTGCCATAATCGTTGTAGACTGTCATTGAGGAGCGAGTTTGAGCATGAGAGAAGCATATGACATACATATTTGAAGCAGCTATGAGTATCATAATGATACATCGCACTAGCAATCAGAGTAACAAGTTAGTACTCACATATGTGGTTGTGATCCGTGGGCTCTTCGAACCACTCCTCTTCGAGCTCTTCTTGCTGTTGCCCTCATTGCTTTTGGTTCCCTTCTTGCTTCTGAGAGCTGCGGAGGAATGATTGCATTAATCAGGATATTATGAAGTGAGCAAGGTATGGAATTCTCAAGAACAAGGTCGGTTAAACCACGAGGTTCTGCGCTGGGCTGTACGACGCGTCACAACTTCACGAGGCCACCGAGGCTGCTCGGAGGCCTCGCTCCGGTCCGTTCGCCGAGAACAAGAGGGAAATACATCGCCTGGCAGATGGGATGCCGGATAGACTCACATCATTTCTTGCCGTCGGGCCCCTTCTTGCTGTGGCCTGGGGTATGATCCTGATGTACGACGAGGCCCGCGTCGTGGATGAGTTGGACACAATGCTGCTCTTCCTGGGACAGCACCTAGAGAAAAGAACGAGATGGCGTGCATAGACGCATTAGAGGCAAGGGATGTTCAATGAAGTTTCAAGGATGAAAGATAGAGTCGCAGAATAAAGACACTGTCTGCGCTTTAACCTCACCCTCTGATATCCGCCCCTCCTGGTGACGGTCGCGTCCTTTGCATGTGCCTGCGATCCACCTGTGATCGTCGCCCGGAGCCGGGGACTCTCCTTGGTCGTCCTTGTTGCTGCGGCCACCGCCTCCTTCTCGAGACGGCACTGTCCTTGTTGTTGACGATGCCTTCGTCACCATCGCCCTGAAGCCCGCGGTTGTTACCGTTAGTATAAATATCGAGTTCGTCGTCGTCTAGTATTGCCCAGTTGAAGTCCACCGGTGCCATGGTGGGAGTGAGCGACATAGGGAGATCTGTGGGGACGGGCGTCGTATCATCGTTGCTTGCCACGTTGGTGGCAGCGGATTTGCCGAAGTCGTACCGGGCGAGGCACTGCACCAAGTTCAGGGCCTGGCTCGCGCTTGCGTTGCGCCTCTTGGACGAGCCCAATCCTGCACCCAATCCCACAACGAGGGCAACGAGGGCGGCCGCGACTCCTATGATGACGAGCTTGAGCTTCTTCTTGGATGCGGTGGGTCCAGCAGATTGGGTCGCACGCTCGTGAGAATTGTTGATATCTTCATTGGTGAGCTAGATTCTTTGCATAGTAAAAATTAACTTTACTG